>JACXGI010000091.1:179941-199720 GCA_016801175.1 Esox masquinongy
CCCCCCCCCCCCCCCAACCCCGCAAATCTTACCTAACCTACCGCTCCCCTCTCCTCTCCCCCTTTCTCCACACCCACCCTAGCACCCGCTCAACTCCTCCGTCCTCGTCTGCCGTTCTTCCACACCCACCCACCATGATGGCAGTGGCAGGCTCCAGCAGACCTGGGACTCTCAGTGGGCGGCCAGCTGACTGCCATGTCACTAATCATCATGACATCTTCACCCTCGGACACGAACACCACCTGACCTTTACCCAGCAACCTCTCTGACAGCCAGGGACCAACAGAACAGACCGGAGCTGCCGTCCAGCCGAGGTTATACAAGCACAGGGATGGAGGAGATGTGGGCAGAACTAGCGTAGGTTCACTGGACACCAACAGCATGCAGGGAAACATTGTGACTACAGCAAAATAACAACATTAATAACAGCCAGTGCTGCAATTTGTCTGTCTGTTTCCATAGCTGGCTGGAATATAAATAGGAGAAAAAATATAGACAGCAGATGACAGGACACACACACACAGTGAAACAACGTCAGCTGACCCTAATAAAATCTGTTCACTTAAACAGCTAACCGTTAACCAGGTGTTTTGGAAGTAAATCAACAGTTTTGAATGGTACTTATTTAAACAATACATGTAATCTCCCAGCTTACACGGGTTGAATACTTATGTGGCTGAAGAAATCATAGAGACACACCAGTCATACGATCATCCATCTGAAAAATCTCTTCAAATTAGTAAGTAGTACCATCTTGCAAACCAACCATTGGTTTAGAAGACAAGGGCAAATGATTCCAGCCAATTAAAACAGGGTGTCCCCCTCTTCAAATGACCTGCTAGCACCCCTGGTGGGGACATGTCTGAGGCTGGGCGAGTTCCCTTTCAGACAAAGGTTCCACCTGTTTCAGAGCAGTTTTTTTCCAGAGGAGCTTGTCCATATCACGGAGGTGATCACATGATTGGAGTGCACCTTTAAAGAAATGTTCTCCTGACCCGCCAAACAAGGATGATGACAACACAAAGGAAATAGATTCAGCCCAGCCGGAAAACCGTAGAATCCCCTTCCGGGGAAGATCGGGAGAGTTACAACCCAGCTAAATGAAAGGACTTAAAACTGGAGCGGTGAGGAGTTGAAGCCCCAGTAGACTGCAGCGGAACAGACCTGGGCCAGCTCATCAGGGGTCCAAAGACCTGGGACCCCAGGAACACCATGGCCTACTGGGCATCACCTGCTAATGGGTGTTGTTTCAAACACTCAACACTTACAATGCCTTCAGCAACTGTAGCATGACAAACAAGAACATGTCCTCAATAAGCACGTAAACAACTGAAGTGTAAAAATGGTGGCTGGCCAGTGCCCTTCCCAGACACAGATATCCACCAATCACAGGCAGTTATACACAGCTAATTGTCAATACGCACCCTTCCGCCGCCATGTCACCAGTGGTGTCGATCAGCCAGGTACAACTGACGGGGAGTGTCTGTGTGTAGGTGTGTTGATTTGTGTGTGTTTGTTGTGTCCTACCTACCTCAGTGTGTGTGTCAATGCTCTACCAGCGATGTGTTCCTGACACAGGCTCATGTGACACCTGAGGTCATTTGTGTTGCATAACGGTGCCTAACACTAATTATGGAGCTTGTATGGAGGAAGAGCCGGCTAGCCTCGTTAGCCAGTATCTTTTCTCCTATCTTGCCACTAGGCTTCAGATATTTGGCCAGAGAACAAGTAAACAGAGATAATAAGGCATGGATGCACACAAAAACACACATACATACACAAATTTATACATTACCATTCAGAAGGTTGGAGTCGCTTAGACATTCCCTTGTTTTAGAAATAAAAGCAAATTTTTTGTCCATTAAAATAACATCAAATTGGTCAGAAATACAGACCAGACATTGTTTATGTTGTAATTGATTATTGTAGCTGGAAATGGCTGATTTTTAATGGAATATTTACATAGACATACAACCCATTATCTGCAACCTTGGGTCCTGTGTTCCAATGGCACGTTCTGTTTGCTAATCCAGGTTCATCATTTTAAATGGCTAATTGGTCAGTAGAAAACCCTTTTGCAATTATGTTAGCACAGCTGAAAACTTGCTGATTAAAGAAGCAATAAAACCGGCCTACTTCAGACTACTTCTGCAGATCTGCAGCATCATCAATTGTGGGTTCAATTACATGCTCAAATGTCCAGAAATAAATTTCCTCTGAAACTTGTCAAATTCTTGTTCTGAGAAATAAAGACTATTCCATGCGAGAAACTGCTAAAAACTGAATATCTCCTACAATGCTGTGTAATACGTCCTTCACAGAACAGCGCAAACTGGCTCTAACCAAAATAGAAAGAGGAGTGGGAGGCCCCGGTGCACAAGTGAGCAAGAGGACAAATACAATTTGAGTGTCACGTTTGAGAAACAAACCCCTCACAGGTCCTCAACTGACAGCTTCATTAAATAGCACCCGCAATACACCAGTCTCCATGTCAGCAGTGAAGAGGCGACTTCAGGAAACTGGTCTTCTAAGCAGAGTTGCAAAGAAAAAGCCATATCTCTGACAGGCCAATAAAAAGAAATGATTAAGATGGGCAAAAGAACAGACACTGGACAGAGGAAGATTGGGAAAAAGTGTTATGGACAGAAAGATCTAAGTTTGAGGTGTTTGGATTACAAAGAAGAACATTTGCTTAATGCCATCTGTCAAGCATGGTGGAGGCAATGTGATGGTCTTGGGGTGCTTTGGTCGTTGTAAAGTGAGAGATTTGTACAGGGTAAAAGGGATCTTGAAGAAGGAAGGCTATCACTCCATTATACAACAATTATACCATGCCATACTCTGTGGATGGTGCTTGATTGGGGCCAATTCCGACCTACAACAGTACAATGACCCAAAGCACAGCACCAAACTATGCAATAACTATTTAGGGAACTATGCAAGACTACTATTTAACTTGTGGATGTGCTTCAGGAAGCATGGGGTGGTCCTTCTGGAAGCATCTCTTGATTACCTCAACAAATGGACAACTAGAATGCTAAAGGTCTGCAAGAGTGTAATTGCTGCAAATGGAGGATTCCTTGACGAAAGCAAAGTTTGAAGGACACAATTATTATTTAAATTAAAAATCATTATTTCTAACCTTGGCAATGACTATGTTTCCACACACACACTCACACACCTAGACAAAATACAAGTCATGGACAAAGATTTCCTTAAAGTCAATACACAGAGAGGAGAGTTCCTGACTCTGACTCGATACCATGTAGTCAACAAGAACAAAGATGATAATTGTGTCAAATCTAGAACATCACCTTCTTGGTATGTAAAACCATTTTTTATTCATTTTGAAAACAACATCCTTGTCTTGAAGAAACAGCCTAGTTGCTATGGAGTCACCATGGCAATCCTCTGATGTTGCCGTCTGACAGTATTATGCACAGCTGCTCTACTGTATGCAGACAGGGAGGAATAGGCACTCTACATCTAACTATGCAGGCTCATGCTGATTACAATACAGATATGTCTATAATAACCCCTATGCCCTCTCTTTTGTTTACATCATTTACTGCTATCTGTAAAACCAAATCTATTCTGGTTATATAAAGACGAGGACAGCACTGTAAATAAGTGAGGTACAAGGTGACTGTGGAAATTGTGAAATTTATGGTTTCACATTCGACAGTATGTCTACTTTACTGTGAAGTAGCAGTCAGAGCACTCAACTATGACCTCCACTACAACCTTTCTAAGGGTCGAACTCAAAGTGTGATCCAGCTTTGCAACTTTGGGTATCACAGTAGGATTACGGCCATACGAATATAAAATGTGACAGGGTAAGTTAGTCATAAAATACAGTACATTCTGTAAAATGGGTCTACAGTACATGCCCCAGGCAATCTGATGATTCACCCAGTCACGCACTGGAGATTTACCCCGCCCCTTTACTAATGATGGATGGATGATGACGTATTCCACCTGACTCAACGTGTCCTTATTCCTTTCTCATTGCCCCATATCACCCCCCCATCATAACTAGAATCCATATGCTTTTTCAAAGATATGTTAAAAAAAAAAAAAAATAACTTCTCAAATAAACAAAAAATGTGCCAATGGGGTGAGAACACTGTGCTCGTAATGAGATATAAAATTATGAAAACAAGCCTCATTGTCTAATTCAGACAATGAACCTGAACAAGCCGTATATTCTTGCCTGATATTCTTGCCTGATATTCTTGTTGAAAAATCTTATTCTGAGACTTAAGTTGTGCCTTCATTTTTGCGTTTTTTCCCAGAATGTTCTTCCTTGTTTTCCAAATGTTCTTCCTTGTCTCCAGAATGTTCTTCCTTGTTTTCTGAATGTTCTCTTTGCGTTACAACCAGAAAAGAGAAAGCCTTTTTTGCAGGGCAGCCCTCTCACTGTCACCCATCCATCACCTGCTCCCCTCCTCCCCTTTATCGTCTCGCCAGGGGGGGCCAGGTTATTGCAATGACGGTACCGTAGGGTGAAGAACTTGGGGAAGGTGGTGATGTGAGGGAGATTGGTCGGGGGGTGCCATCGCACCCCTCATTCCTGGATTTTCCCTTCTCAGCGTGGACCTCAAAGACTCTCCTCTTATTAAGGTCTCACTGACTTACATTAATCATTCACAAAGCCCACGGCCCATTGTCATCCACCAGACAGCTACCTTCCTACCTGAATGAAAATAGCTACCAAACATCACAACTTGTATCCCTGGCACAGATTGAAGAACCCTATAGTGCACTGCTTCTTATTAAAGGCCTCCTCAGCTAAAGCAGTGCAGGAGAATAGACAGCTGTTGGGGACACTGACGGTCTTTCCTTGGTATACCAACTCTCCAGTGGGAACCACTCAGGACAAATGACCTGACATTATCTGCTAGCTGGCATAAACAAACCCATTTGTACTCTTTAAAGATAAATGCATGACAAGCAATTGAGATGTTCCTTTGCTTGCCTCCGTCTCGAGGTAGCCCACAATGCACATTGTTTTTCCCAGATTGTTATTTAATTAAACAATGATACTACCTTCAGGCCATACACGCAAACATTATATAAACAATGGGCTTATCTTTTATGGATCTTGCCTGGCTTGTTTAGATGAGACGCATTTCTCGCCGATAAGTTACTTGAAGCCATTTTTTTTTCCAGACTACAGCATCAGAATAAATTAAAATGCCGCATTGCTGTCCTATAAGCGCAACAAACAACTTAAAACAACACTGGCCTCCAGCTAACTGGCCTCCAGCTAACTGGCCTCCAGCTAACTGGCCTCCAGCTAACTTCTGATGTTCTGTCAAGAAAACATATTGAAAGAGAGTCTATTTTGAAAATGTAATCTCCGTAACACTATTTGAATAGTTCTAGGTAATGGCTATCTAGTAGATGTCAATACTTGGATACAGGACTACCCATGTAAAGTGTGACCTAGATCACATATGTTTTGCTTCTGAATATGCAGTTAACATGGATAGCAAGGTAGTTTCCTAAAACTCAAATAATAATAAAAACAGATAATCCTTTTACAAATGCTGTAAACAATCTAGATAACGGAACCTTCTGGATTCCACTATTACAACTATGAGGAGTAACATGTTACATTCTAGTTAAGGAACTATTGCTCACCAATATACCCTTTTCCCCATGAAGACTTTTCAGGACTGAGTTGTATTAAGACACTGGTGACATCTCCACTCATCACAATTACCTGGTGCAGACCTGTCTAGAATACCTGTCTAGGACTATAACCTCAGGGCTGACCTCACAGGCCTGATGAAGACAAAGAAAACATTTATGTTTCACAAACACGCAAGTCCCCCGCCTGAACTGCTCCATCGCTTGTTCCGGCTCTCTGTCCAGTCTCGCTCTACCTCGCCAACTCTCCCCTTTACTCTCACACGATCCCTCTGCTCTTCTCTGGCCAGTCTTTTTCTGCCCCTCCCTCTGCCTGTATAAAAGTGTTTGCTGTGTTGGTTTAGGCCAACCTTGGAGCCTGAAAATAAGTAAAATAAGTGTTTGTGTCACTATTTGGATATTCAGAGACCCACAGGTAGAAAAACATAAACAAAAGCAAAATAAGCATGGACATACAGTAACATAAAGATGACTTCCACTAAACTTTTCTTTTCTCATATTAAAATTGAGCAATGCAGCTAAACACTTAAGTTTTGGTGACATTTTCTATTTTACCCTTGACTGAACAGATTCTGGTTTTCAGCTATGACCTGGAAGCAATTAGGGTTGACTGCCTTGCTCATGCACAGAACAGATTTTTCCCCTTGCCTGCTCTGGGATTGGATCTAGCCTTTTGATTGTTGGTCAGAGGCACAGGTCAGTGCTAATCACTAGGTAATCGTTCCTGTTCAAAAGAACACTCTTAAAATTATGATAATGCCTTTTTTTGTTTAAAAGGTTCAAAAGTTCAGGCTCTTCAGGTGTTATGGACCTTTTGGCACCTATCATGACTTCAATGTGAAATGATTATTATTAGGGACACGATGATTTAATAATAATAAATAAAATGAGAAAATTAGGAAGAAAATGACTTTGAAACAGATCTGTCAGGTGCTATAAATATTTGTACCTAAATCTTTTTCAGGCATTCAGAAGAAGCATCAATTTTAACTGAAAATAACGGCATTGACAACCTCATTAACTTACCATTTTTATGAGTGTGAATAAAAATGAAACCCTCCGCTGGCAGTATTCCAGAGTATACATGGACAACCATATTTCTGCCCAAATTGCATTAAATAACTTACGGTTATACTCCATCCCAAAAATATAAAAAAGACAACATATTAAATTGCCACTATATCAACTGTACTGGTTCTAGATTTTAGTCTTTCCTTTTAGCTAAATGAATGGTTCTGAGAGTTGCCTTTGACAGTCATATATATATATATATATATATATATATATATATATATATATATATTCCACCTCACATTTTATCCATTCTTTCTCTCTCTTCTCTGCCTTTCTTGTCTTCTCTTTTGCTTCCTCTAACTCCTCTGTGCTTATACCAGTCACTGTCTCACCTCTGTCCCCTCCACCATTACCTTCAGTCTCAATTATTCAACTTAAGTCTCCATCCAACTCCCCCAACTATGCTACTGGAACTTTCCATCTCACCTTTTCGTAGTAGTCTATGTTCTTCTGTGCTGTGGTGACGAAGGCTGACTTGAGGTCTCCTCTCATGCATCTCTGCCATCGGCCCCAGTCCCCCTTCAGAGCACTGTTGGCCCACTCCACACGGTCTTCCAGTCTATCTATCTCCTCCTTAAGCTGCGCTCGCACGCACACGCACACGCACACGCACACGCACACGCACACGCACACGCACACGCACACGCACACGCACACGCACACGCACACGCACACGCACACACACACACACAGTTGATCATCATCAAGAATAATTACAAACTTTAAATATTACAAGGTAATAACTATTTAATATGTATTCAAACTCTACAACGTATTTGGGAGTTCAACACAACAACTGGACATAGAGAACACTTAATAAGCTGTCACCACAACACATCACAAGATATTGCCCATCCAGCATGTTATTAAAGACACCTTCTGAGCTTGAAATAATCTCACCATGCAGGGACAGTGCTATGGTAAATGTAACATAATAATATAAACCAATTGATTGATATGCAATTTGATCCTTGGATTTTTTTTTCGGCATATCGTGTGTGTATGTGCATGCGCGCGCACAATATTTAAAAGTTGTAAAAAAAACTGTCATTTTTCAAATCCTGGTCTGACAGCTGTTGACAGTTAAAAATAACAAAAGGTGGACTACATATCTGTATTTATTGAGCCAAAGTGCCTGAAATTTTGTAATCCAGTGAAGGTTTACAAAGTTAGTTGGCAAACTTTCCTTTTCAAGCCACAATGTACTTTGTGATAGAGACACCTCTCTGGGGGTCCCTCGCTCAATAGATTTGTTTGTACTGTTACTGCAGTTTTATTGATTCAGTAGCCAGCTCATCAAGGTCCTACCTAACCAGCCCTATGCATCACAGTCTGTCTCATATACAAACAAGCTTTCCCTCAAGGGAACAACTGTCTTAGTAAGTAGCCCTCAAATACGTGACGGACTATGTGAGCACACGCGTGCACCCACAGACAAAAACTTCAGTGACTGATGAATCAGATAAACAGGGGAAGAGCAGATAACACAGGGGGATGAGGGAGACCACCGAAATGCTCCGCTCGGCTTGAGTCCTTGTGGTTGTTGACAGGCGGAGCTGATAAGGGTTGTGTGTCGTTGGCGCACCTGCTCTGATCCCGTTTAGGAGGGGATCGTTGCGAGACTTGACGAGTTGTTTGTGTGCGTTCTGTGTGTGTGCGTGTCTTGATTAGCGGAGTTTGTCAAGTGAAACGTGGGACTGGTTGGGGAGACGGAGACAGAAGGGGGAAAGGCTTGGCAGCTGTGGCTGGCTGTCTGGACTTGCATGTCCCAAGTGGCCATGTGGACACTTCATTAGGAACAGGGACTCCTCCTTGCTGTGATTACTAAGCACGCACTATACAAAGACTATCATGTAAATATGCGCACACGTGCGCACGCACACACGCACACTCCAGTATTACTAACCTTGTGGGGACACAAATGCAGAAATTCCATGTTCCCTAATCGTAACCTCAATAGCTAAACCTTTAACCTTTACCCAAACTTAACCTAGCCCTAATTGGAAGCTTCACACTACAATGAACCGCCAAGCCAAAAAATCTGGTTTTCCTGGTGCGGATGTCTCCACATGATCAATGTTTTCATGTTTACTTATCTCCTGCTAACCTTTAGACCCCAGAAGGTAAGTAAAACATGTCCACACACGTTATGTTTTCCATAACTGCAGCACAAAACATACTCCTGCCCTTCTCAAATCATTACAAGGTGGACACAATATGCAACTGAGTGTTTTATTTTTTCTAGGCTTTGCTTTTTGACCGAAACGTCACTGCCCTCTACTGGTTAGAATATTACATTACAATTGCTTTGTTTGCTTCTCAGTTCTTACTGCGTCTTGGAAAGGATTTGAGAAAGACCTTTCAGTCCAGAGCTTTCAGCGGATGCAGATAGGCTAATGACAGTTTTCAGGCATTAAGCAAATGTCTGTTTTTGTTTAAGACCCATATCATCATATACAGTTAATTTCTATGATATAACCTGCATTAGTCAATGCACATCTACGTTCCATAACTAAAACACTTTTTGCCAGACCGCGTAAGCGGAGCCGGCCAAGAAGAACGAATGTCACTGACTGACTGACTGACTGACTGACTGACTGACTGACTGACTGACTGACTGACTGACTGACTGACTGACTGACTGACTGACTGACTGACTGACTGACTGACTGACTGACTGACTGACTGACTGACTGACTGACTGACTGACTACCCCTTGTTAAATAGCGTAGTGGTTAGAGAAGCGGACCTGCGAACTATAAGTCCTGAGTTCGTATCTCCTCACAGGCAAAGCGAAGTATGCATTATGAATTATTCTGTATAGACGAAAACTTCTCTGGCTAAAACCTCCAGTGACTACATTATAGTAAGCCTGAAATAAAACAGTTTACGGTTATAGTGCGACTGTTTCTGGTGGATTTTCGAAGTACGCATCCGTGCATGCGTTTTGGGTCAGGATAGACAAACACATTTGCTGGCGACAACATAGGCTACAGTAGTTAAGTTACAGTGAGCCTTAACTAAAACTGTATACGGTTATATTGCGACTGTTTCTGGCATGGAAAAGTTCATCTTCAGTCTCGCTAGCAATTGCTCAATTCTTATGATTATTCCTAAGTTAGTAGATACCAGTAAGCCTATTACTGGCTAATAAGCTGTTCAAACGGCCAAAAGCTAACAGTTCATAGACGCTATTTGTGGTGGAGGTAAACTTAATAAGGAACATTAGTCAGTAACTGTATCAATATCATTCACGAATGGCCAATTAGTTGTTAAAACAGCAAGTGGCAAAAGAGGATTTGTTCATAGACACAAGAGGCTATACTGACACCCGTCGAACGTAGAGCTCTGTGGTGTAGTGGTTAGCGACACAGCCTTTCACGTGGGCGACCCGGGTTTGAATCTCAAGAGGGCAATACCTTCTATCGCGGTCCAGCTGAACTAGGCTTGCCTGGTTTCGTTTACATTAGTGCTTGACATGAAATGAATTAGTGTTTGGTCACTCAAAACCAGGGTCAAATAGGGGACTGCAAATTGTGTTGTTGTGCAATTCATAAATGTAAGACAGCCGTTTATTAAATAAGATTTATGATTATTGTCATTGTGTCTACAGAACTAGACAATGTAAGCTATACTCGGCTTGTTATTATTTAACATTCAAGCCTGTCTCCACATAATTTCAGTCCTGAACAGGTTTTGTACATGACTTGTGTTTCAAAGATAGCCTTAAATGTTGCCCTAGGCTACATTTAACATCCTCATTAATGTGATTTAGCAGATGCTCCTATTCAGAGTGAGTTACAGCAGTGATTGCATGTACATTTTTCATACTGTTTCATATGAGCCTCACACGGGAATCAAAGCCACAACCCTGGCATTAGAAGCGCATTGCTCAACCAAACTAGCAACGCAGAACCAGGTTACATGTTTTTTGCTCTCTGAGGTAGCAGTAATTCTTCTTATTATGATTAATTATGTATAGTGCAAACGAACTGAGAGGACCCAATGGAGTTCAATCTTGGACATCTGCATGTGCAGGCATTCCTTCTGGTGGACAGTCCTTGAGGACATCCACAGAAGCATGTCTGCACAATGTGAACATTGGTAATGACATAACATATTCAATCAGACAGAATGTATTCAATTGGTAATGACATAAATCCAATTAGTCAATATATTGTACTGTAGGTCCAACTGGTCAGAATGAACGTGAAACACACCTTACTGATTTAGAAAAGTATTTTCCTTATGGATATTGAGCCTATCTTTTGATAGTAGAAAATAAACAAGCCACTTATGTCTGTTTGGGATTATGTTGTTATGATCCATATACGCACGCAACAGCTTTTAACAAAACCATCAGATGCTATCTTTCACTGTGCTGTCGTCAGGAAACTGTTTTAGGATTCATTACTGGATTTGTATTAAAGTGTCGTCGAAGGATACCTTCTGAGCAAGGTAAATCCACCTTAACTTTTGCTGCCCCACGTAGGTGTAATATGCTGAAAAATGAACACAGGCTTGAATATCTTGTTTCCTTGTATGAGTTCAAGGTGTTGCTGGAAATGTGTCAGTTTGTAATGTATGATTTAGTCCTTGGAAAATGCTTTCTTAAATGTGGCTGCTATATTTATATTATATTATATATATATATTTTATAATGTGTTGAATTTTTGTTTTGTTTTATCATGGTTTAAGTTTTTGTCATACGTACATCTTGTTTTGAGTACATGCCCGTTTACTGTGAAGCATTCCATGCTCTTACTGAATTGTGTGTTTAATTAAAGGTACGTCATAAAATGAATTTTAAGTAAATTGTGTAAGAAATCATAATTAAGAAATCATAAAATTTGTCAAATCATATTATTTAAAACTGGAATTTAAGCAAAGAAACAGAGGGGGTTTGCTCTCCAGAAACAAGGTTGGAGAGTCCAGACGTAGACTGATGTAGACTGGGAACTGCTACCAAGGCACACGTTTTGCTCTGAATCACACAGCACTGGAAACCTTACAGAAGGCAATCAGTCAATTGTACATCAGCTCTAGAATATCAGGGTAAAAAGGTTGCTGCTAAGCCAGGAGGGGCTCAGGGACGCATCAACAATGCAACAACTCTCCTTAAAAGTTCATATCCCTGTCCTTTAATTTGATCCAATTAACACCTGTCACTGGTACTTTGATGTAAAATGTCAATATATATGGGAGTTTTTATTACGTAGTGATTATCCAAGCTATATTCCACAATATTTACCACCCAGCTTCCAGAAGTGTGTCATGAGCTTAAGAGGGACGTCCTGAACTATCTGGAGATATTTAGATAATCCTGGCAGGCTTTTTCAGATATTGCAAAAGCTCCTCCTCAGGCTTAAGACAGCTTGGGTTTTGAAATGAGAAGACAAGGAGGCAGCTGATGCTGTCTGGTTCACCACAGCTTTATTACTTCTAATCTCCAGGAAATTGCAAAGAAGCATCATGTAGGGCCGGGTGGCTTACAGAAGGCCAAGGTAAAGAGTCAATATTGCACTTACTGCATCTTGGTCAACTTTCTTGGTGGCGAGAGCTTCGTTCTTCGCTTCGAATTCCGCCTGGATGTTATCCCGCCGTCTCAACACTGCCTGAAAAACGGGGGGAGCGGATAGAATCTACGGTTGATCACTGGCAATTGTTCACCTACACACACCGTGCAGAAAGTGTCTTTGTTTATTTACGTAGGTTAAGTAATTACATCTAGATTGTGGGGGCAATTTATATCAAAGAAAATCAAGGTTTTATAACAAAATACATGTGGGTTTACCATACTATACATAAGTAGGGGCTGGGGATGTAACTTAGCCTAATAATACTCTGCTTAACGCTTAAGACACATCCATTCCCGTGCTACTGTTTGGGCTGTCCTACCTTGAGAGACTCAGAACACAGGACATACTCGTGCAGAGTGGGTACCAGTGTGTCTGACAGCTGATTGACCTGTTCCTCAGTCTCCTTACAGCACCGCTCTATGCAGCCCGCCACGCCTTTCAACGGCCCCACCAGCTCCTCCTCGGAGCTCGACCACAGGGTGTAGATGGGACCGTACTCCTTGAGCTCCCCCAGGTACTCTTGAGACACAGGGAGGTGCAATTACGACGGCTGACAGCGGTTTTCTTCAACAGAAATCCGAGATCATACAGCGAAGTTAGCTAGAACAGCTCATGCGCGGAAACGCACTGGCGGATCTAATGTGTCACACCAGGCTGCAGATGTCCTGGACAAATCAAATGCACGAAAATCTGTTGGCCACTTGCACATGGTTGTAGCAACTTAAATAACCGGCTCAAATCGAAGATTTAGCTTTTCCTACTGACTTGCCAAACCACAGTCTTGTCTGTTGTGTCCGCCCTTAAGAAGTTTTCAGAAGCATCGCATTGGTGCATCTCTAGGTTAAAACGACTGTGATCCAGATGCAGACATATGTGCGGTTAACTACACCACCCTCAATGGCAGATGAGGTACTTTTGGGCCTCGTTAACTGGGCATCATTTTCATATCGGTACAAATCAGAAGAAACCCAGCTATGTGATTGAGGAACAGCTGTCCTTGGTGACACCAGTTCAGTGTCTACATTTAGCTACAGTTGTATGATTAAGGGTTGCGTTTAGTCTGAAGTCGTCATACAACATCACTACATACAAGCTTAGTTCAGGCCTATAATGTTAAAGGTGTATAACTCTGTGCTTAATTTAACGGAATACCTCTCAGATTTAGACGCTTTCATTCTGGAACCTATTTCTCAGGATTTGGGAGTACTTGTTAACGGTTTGCAATGCAAACACTTTATTAAAAATGACCAGAGTTGCCTCTGTTAAGTTTTTGTACGCTCCTTAAATACATAATGTGAAAATGTTGAATTAACAGTAACCAAAAAACAAACATTACAGGACACCATAGCACAGTCGTATAAATCAGAAAAACAATTGCCAGCAAAAACCATAAAAAAGGACGGACAGAGTGGAAAAGTACAGCAATAAATATGCATTATTTCATTTCATGTGCAGATTTATAAAGTATATAGCCTGTGGGATAAATAGTTCATATATCGGTTACACTAACATTAGATGGAAAGTCTGAAACGACAACCTGAGGGGAGGATCCCAAAATGACTAAGGAGGAGACAATAAAGGCCAATCTAGGATGCGACCTTCTCTACTCACCACGTGCTTCCTCTGTCTGTTTCACCCCAATCACCTCCCAGGGCACCTTTACCTTTCTGCTCTTTGACGATCCTCTGGGTGACTTTGTCCAAGGAGCTGATCTTGTTGCTGAAGGCCTCCACATACAGCTGCATGGCAGTGAATTCCTCTGGTCGGTTCTTCACACCTCTTACAGAGTTAGCCACCGCTCGCACAGTTTCGCCCATCCTGCTCAGTAACCCTGGACCCTGCTTCTTATAAGACGCCAGCTCCTAACAGGGACGCACAGACACACCCGTGACATTCTGGCAAACACAAACTAGCGGTGGTCATCGCTCGAGCACCCTGTCTACGTATTATGTGAGATGCTCAGTAAGGGACTCACACTTCCGGTAGGAAATACCATGGGAACAACTCAGGGACAAACTTGTGCAGTACGGTCTACATACAACTTTACAGAAGCGCTTTCATGTCACATCGACCTTTGAATGCACTGAATGTTTCAACAACCTAAACTGATTTGACAAATGGCATGTAAACAGCCTGATGAGAAAAACTCACCCTCAAACTAAGACCCATTAGTTCCTTTTTTCATTGACACCCTAGGGCCTAACATCATTTTATGACGCAACCAAGTAGTCAGTTGTTGGCTTAACTTGACACTCTTACAAACGGCTAAGTGGTTACCCAGCTAGTTCCAGATGAACCGCCGCCGGGACGCCTATACTTTTTTGCCAAAAAGTGTGCGAAGTGTGGTAAATATAATTTACCACAAAATGGTTTGATAAAATCCGTTTTTATAATCGAAAACGATTCATGTTCTTCACAGCGAAATCCAACTCGATCAACTCGGAGCAAAACTATTCATGATATTCAAAACCCTTACTAGGTTTTAACACAGCAATAATTGGTATTTCTGAAAAGAAGAGTCTCTAGCATGTAACCAGACATAGTTTATCCATGTCTTTGATAGCATGTATCTTCCTCAAATGACGACCAATGGATTTGAAACAAGCTAGGTTGAGAGCACACGAGCCACATTTTACGGCAATTGTTGAACGATCACCGCCAGATGCACACACAGGGCACAACAACAGTGCGACACCACCCCAACCAAATCTTCAACCAAACTGACTATTGCGCAAGACGCATAGCTGTCGCTGCTCACGAAACTATACTCTGCATTTAAAGTTTAAATGGCTACTCCTAAGTGGAAAAGCTACATAGGAGACCAATTTGGACTAGATTTTTGGAAGAAATCATTGACTGAGTCAAGCAACTTGGTGAGTACAATAAGATAGATTACCCAAGACTTAGCCTAATATGCTAATTTATTGTATGTCATATAGTTTCTGAACGTCTTACTGCCAAATGGGTCACGTCATTATAGTAGATTTCAGTTCATAATGTCCTTATATGTAACCAATTGTCTATGTGATTTGGCTATGATATGTTGTGGCTGTTTCTTATGGCCTATTCATTCCCATATTTCTCCCTGAATCCCCAACAGTGATTCAGGACGTCCCTCTGGCTCTTGACCCCCACCCCACTGTGACGTCATCATCTGGCTGGCCATTTCAGAGCTTTCCCAGAAGTCGATAAGTCTCCCCCTTCTTTTTCCTATTCCCTTCTACTATTTTCCTTTCTACTCCTGCCAACTGTTTGCTTACCACTGAGAAAAGACAGTACAGAAAGACAAGGCTGTGGGACTTGGAATCATTAGAACAATCTAAATAGTGTAAATGTAAATGGTGTCTAAATAGTATTGTTTCCACTTTGTGTGTTGACTGTGGTGTTTGCACATATGATGTTAGATCAGTGTTGGCTGCTAGCTTGGCCCTTATTGTAAAATTTTATCTATGTGTAAGGAGGCATTGGATCCGCCTCCTTGTCGCACCTCCTGTTAGTACCTTTATGAAGGGAAGCAGATTTTCCATCATGTATAACATTCCTGGGAGTGTGTAACCCTTATTTTTAATCACCTTTGCATTGTTGTATGTTCTGTATAGGTATGAACTTGAAAATTCATAATGCGTCCAAAGTGTCCAGTTTGGCACAAAGTGGCCAATCTGTAAAGGACACTTTGGCCTTGCTTTTACAAATGTAAGTAGATCACTGAATTTTATGTCAAATGGCCCTGAAACTTTACCCAGACTTTGCTGACATCTAGTGGATTCAAGTGGAAGGGTTCCTACTCCATGTTTGGCCTTCACCACTGAAGTTGAAACATGAAGAGGAATTAATTTTTTTTTACAAAAAATACATTTTTTTGTTTGTCTGCCAAATTTATTGTTATACTTTCCTGCATTAATTTATAATTCCTACAAACTACAGAGTGTCTTCTTTCAAATGGAACCAAACATATGTTTCTACTATATTCAGGTCATGAGCTACAAGCATTTAGATTTGGGTACATCATTTTAGGCGGAAATTTACTTTTTTTGCCCTTTCCCTAACAGGCTAAGTAAGCAATGTGTGTGTCCCAGAGGGTGAAGTAAACGTTCAGTGTGTGTTTGCTATACACAATGTCTGCTTCCTTACCCACACCTGAGCAGTGAGGAAGACTTTGAAGTCTTCACTGCAGGACAGAATGGGGTGATCAGCAACACGGTTGAGAAACCTGTGCAGAGCATTTTTCCGGGTCTCGATGAAGTCACCATTGAACCTCTCCACCATTCCCTTCACCACAAACTTCTCTGGCAAAGGCTAGGGACACGAAGGATTTAAAAACAGAAAGCTCGTAGTTATGTGGAGCGGCAGATCAACGTTGCTGTGTTGAACAGTTACTGGGCAGGTCAGAGACTACATACGTGAACGATGAGAGTGGGGTGGGCCTCCTCCAGTTTCCATTTGAGCCAGAGGAAGTCTTGGTAGCGCCTGCGGACTTCATACTCAGAGTTGTCAAATTCACTCCTTGTGGTCTGGTGGGGAACCAAAGGGAGGGAAACACATCAAAGACCTGATGATATCCATCCTATAGGCTGACTGTATGCACATTATGCGAAAGGTTATACAACAACTTCAGTTGAATATATCGAGGACAATAAGCATGCACACAAACACCCCTCACTTTGGTCAGAACTCTATAGGTGATGAAGGTCTCGATGGCAGTTATATGACTCTCTGGGTTGTCCACAGTGACAAAGATGTCTTTAAAGTCACTCGCCTCTTCCTCATCAAACTCAAAGGCACTCCCGCGAGTCGCTTGCTAGAAAAACAAATCATAAAGGGCAGAACAGATGCGGATAATCTGGAGGAACAGAACAAAATATCCACGAGAGACTACATTAAATACCATACAGCAGTGAAAATATTGTAGAGTATAAAATATGCAACACAGTCTTGTAATGTTATGAACATCTGTGACTAGCTCCACCTTAAATAGAAAAATAGGATTTTGACAACAACCACTCATTTGATTAAATATAATTTTACCTCAGAGAAATTAAGCTAATAATTATTGCAACTAACTTGGCAGTTCTAAAGTATTCAGAAAACATTCAATAAATATAACACCGAACATCTAGTTTGAGCCCACCATCATTTTTTGTCTTTTGGGTGTTGGGGAGCTTTGGGTAAGCAGAGAGTTAAGAGTTTGGTGTGCCCACTGTCATTGAATATCAAAGGCTTAGACACAGAGATGTGTTCAGAGTGACTTGCAAAAGACATAGCAACAGATGAATAAACCTTTGGATAATACTGTTTGAATTAAGGAAGTTACACAATGTGTCTACTTTGACATTCATCTAAATTGTATTGCGGTAAGCTAAAATAAAAAGAAACTCTCTCTGACTTATCATAGAATGCAAGGTCATCCTGCATTCGGTACTGAAATTAAGTCTGTGACAAACCAACGAGTCGACATCGAGACAGTATGTACCTCTCAAAGGTCAAGAAAAAAGAACCAATTCTGTGTTCTTCTGTAAACAACCCTGAGGTAATTGTTCAGACAAATTTGGTCTGGTCTGTCCTTTGAAATGTTATACTCAAGCTGATGTAATGTTGAATTTGATTAATTTAACCAATTGTTAAACATCATCATGCAAAACATTGTATAAAATCGATTCACCAGAAAATATCAAAAAAAATATGGATCCAAAGGTTTTTTGCCCCAGATGTTTTTCTTGTCTGCTGGCTTTGGTGTCTGGTATGTATGTGCACGTCTCTGTCGATAAAGTACCTCATACCCTGGAAGCCAACCTGAATTTTCTTCATTATTGACCTCCCTGCAATCTTTAAAATGGTGATCAGGAGCTGGATGAACTGTAGCTCTCAAATGCACTTAAATCTTTATTTACTAGATGTTTAAGTAAACAAACCAATTCAACTTTTTCACCCTCATTGGGTGACTTGCAAAAGAGAGCTGACCAAAGGGTTGACAAGCACTGGTCAAAAAGAGCAACAGCCAATTAGACCAGGCTTAAATCACAAGATTAAACAAACTGCATCCGTAATTCGCCCATCATGACTCATGCCGTTCTTTTCTGGTGTGTTCTCAAGTCAAGAAACTGATCAAATCCTTCAGGCGTACCAAAAGGCTGCTGAGTCTAAGTTTCTCAGACGGTTGTCCCTGAAGCCTATAAGATCCAAGCTCTGAAGTCATAGATATGAACCAGAGCCCAGATGAGCGCTGTGGTGGAACATTGGCTCTCGGTTGTACGGTACAGTCTATAAGTTTGGGCTGAGTGTGCACTCAGATTATTCCTGGCTGGGCTATATGGACTGTGTGGATTCAACCCTCAGCCTCGACAGCGCCAGAGGAGACTAAAGGAGGGAGAACTGATGGGGTTGGAAAAGGTCACGTTAGCTTTTCATGCACATACACAAGTACATTTTCCGCTGCAATTGCTTGCATATCGTATTCACACCACAGTTTCTGTTAGGCTCCTCTAGGCCACGCGAGCATGAAAAGGATTTCTTACTCCCCAAGTAGGCCACAGAGATTTACAAGGACAATGCCCATTTTCCTCGTTAACTTCAGACCTAAGGGTCAAAGCTGTTGATGGTTCCATGCCTTGCTGCACCCAGGCTAATCAGTTATGGACTTTCATTTCATTTCCCTATATTCACACTGCATACACTTATATGTAAATTAGGCTAGTGGTGCCAGAAAGATATTTAATGGTAGGCTCCTACCACATCTACTACTAAGATGGAGAGTTTACCTGGGTGAGAAACATGGCTAACAGGTCCATATTAACCCATGTATCCCTACATCCCTTGAAAAGCAATGCCTCTGTTTATGAGTCATCTCTAGACCTTTATCCCATTTTCTTTGAGACTGACATGCGCAACAAGCAGAACAAAAAAAACAAAAGACTATCATAAAACACTGAATTTATGAGCATGAGTACATAGACAATGAACAACTCTTTGGGAAGTACTCCTTTTCAAATCAAATCTTTCTCCAATATCCTATACAGGTGCTGGTCATAAAATTAGAATATCATCAAAAAGTTGATTTATTTCAGTAATTCCATTCAAAAAGTGAAACTTGTATAATGTATACATTCATTCCACACAGACTGATATATTTCAAGTTTTTATTTCTTTTAATTTTGATGATTATAACTGACAACTAATGAAAACCCCAAATTCAGTATCTCAGAAAATTAGAATATTGTGAATAGGTTCAATATTGAAGACACCTGGTGCCACACTCTAATCAGCTAATTAACTCAAAAAACACCTGCAAAGGCCTTTAAATGGTCTCAGTCTAGTTCTGTAGGCTACACAATCATGGGGAAGACTGCTGACTTGACAGCTGTCCAAAAGACGACCATTGACACCTTGCACAAGGAGGGCAAGACACAAAAGGTCATTGCTAAAGAGGCTAGCTGTTCACAGAGCTCTGTGTCCAAGCACATTAATAGAGAGGCGA
>JACXGI010000092.1:0-75536 GCA_016801175.1 Esox masquinongy
CACACTTATGCAACCAGGTTATTGTAAGGTTTTTATTTTTCATTTTTCCCCCTCGAAGATTTCAGTTTGTTTTTAAATTGAATTGTTCACATTATAGGTCACATTAAAAGTGGAAAAAGTTCTGACATGATTTATCTTTGTCTCATTCTTTTACATCACAAAAACCTGGCATTTTAACAGGGGTGTGTAGACTTTTTATGTCCACTGTATCTGTTTCCAGGAGTGATGAGAGAACCCTGGTGTGAATAGATCACCACTAGGGAAGATGACTTGATTCTAACTGAGGGTTGTGCCACGTTTGGAGCACAGGTGAACTCATGGTCTCGGTCTTGACTCTATCTTACCTCTACCTCTATTACTCATGCTCTTTTTTTTTATCACTGTCACCGTTCCATCCCCCTTTCCAAATGTTTTTCTCCTGTTGCCTTGTTTAATATATATTAATTATCTCCCGACTCTTGGAAGCTCTGTTACCTCTGTCTACACTGTGATGAATCGGCTCAACGCTTTTGATCTGCTTCAGCCGGCGTGTAACACACCAGACAGTCTCCAAGAGCAGCCCGGAACAACATGTTTCTCATCAGTTTCCCGCAGATTCCTTTGGGTTACATTTTGGCCCTAAATATCTGAACAGGCTATGTAATGTTCTGTATAACTTAAGTAAATAATTATATACAGTATTATGAGGTTCTGTGTAGTGTAGAGAGATTTGAAACTTGGGAAGAAGAATAAATTATGTCCTTGTTCTTTTAACAATAAATAACTTGGAATAATTTTGTATTAATAACCTCTAACTAACAAGAAAAGGTTCTTAGAAGACCTGTAGGGGTTTTACACATAAAAAATGTGGGGGAACTCCTATATGTTTTTTGAAGAACCCTTCAAAGATTATTTAAACATTTAGATCTGTTGACTGAGATGGCTGTGGCATATCATGAAACATCCACTGTTTATCAGTCTTAATCACTGAAGCCCTTGCTAAATGTGCCCTATCACTCCTTTCAAAGTCACTGAAATCACATCTTCAAGCCATGGTAGTCAAACAGTTTGGCAACAGTTTTGGCAACTGCTTAGCATAAGCAACCTTTTTTTATTAGTTGTTAGGCAACATAAAAGGTCTGTATTCCACTTTCTTGTTAACCACATCCTGTCGGTTACCAGCACATATTAGAGATTAGTTGGTTTGAGGACAACGGTATTCTCAGGATATTTCTCAGAAAAATCATGAAAATACCGTCACTACTTCTAAAGTACTTCAAAAAACATTTTTGAGTTAAATATGGTACTTGTAAAAACCTTTTTGAGTTTCCATTTCTGTTTAGAAGTGGATCCTTTATTATGAGTTTCATCCCCTCCTGTCAGATACATTCCTCCCTCGTTAACACGTGATATGCTTTCAGGACCAGGGCATGAAAGCACCTTCTGCGCCATCAGAACAGTGGGGATCCTACTTTGTGGATGCGCACAAGACCGATGGTGATGACGAGGAAAGTCAGAAACTCACCTGGTGTTGTCATAGCATCCACAAATACAGCACCATGGCTATCCCCAGTGTGGAGTCAATTGCAGGTACACGGAGCAGAGGCCTCTGGGAGCTCACTGTGTTGACTAATGTTCTATATGATTATTTCTGTATTAAAACTGTGGGTGATTGCCAATACAACATTTTAGAGGCCCTTCTCTTGGCCGGAGATTAAGAAACAATAGGTGTTTGATGCACATTTTCCTCAGTTTGACATGTTTTGCCATGGCTTATACTGTTTGACTTGAAAGTTGTCTGATATCAATGCAAAAGTCAATGCAGTTACAAAAATATCTCTGAAAGCATTATTTTGGGAAATTTAGATTCTCTCATTTTTATTTGAGTGATTGTTAGATCTCAAAGATGATATATTCCACATAGTTTATATCAGATATATTATTACATATAACATATTTCATTATGTTTAAAATCATAAATTCTTAATCTTTGGATTTAGGTCACCAGAAAAATACATTTAGGCAGCTTACCCAATACTGTTCTATAAAGAAGAAAACCTGGCCTACTTATCTTCTGTAGCTCATTTTGTCTTTAGAGAGGTATGCTCTGCTAGTTTGGAGAGGAATTTGACCGCAGACATTCCTTTACCACCTTTATTTTTATAGTAATGCTTTTAAAAGTATTTTCTGATCCGTTTTTTGGGTGTTGGGTTCAGTGGTGCTCTGTACCATTTCCAGAAGTCATATATAAAATGTGTGTAGTCATGGACCAATCCCACCTCCTGTTCATGAAGTAGGCAGTATGGTAGCTTTAGGAGTTAGTGCTAAGATTAGTTGATATGTCAAAGTATTCACTTTTCTCTCCCCTGTAGATCTTCCCCTGGACTACAAGTTTCCCAGGTTCTCGCCCAACAAACCCTGTACCACTGGCTACTACCCCAGACCCCCAGATTCCCTGCTGAGGAAGTGCCAGAGTCAGTTGTCTTAAGTAGTTCTCCTCCCCAGAGTCACCCCCCTCCTCACCCTCTTCAGCCTAAGGGGGAGGAATGTGCCTCCATGTTGTATGTAGTTTCCACAACTGAATCATGCCGTCCATCCCTAGAGCACAGGATTTCACGCCTACATTGATAGAAACCATGTGAATGTAAAAGCACAGTATCTTTCTGTAAGTAACATGGCTACATTTGAACGTTGTTATGTACGTGGATTATTGTACATGTTGTGTGAAAAATATGACCTATTTCACGTGTGCGGGTGTGTCAGCATACAGAGATGATTAAAGCATAATATTATTCATATTGTTTTGTGTGAAGACCACTATTTTGTAATGAAGATAGTCAGTTGATGTTTGAGTTTAGTTCCCTATTAAATACAAGTAAATGTACGTAACAACTAAACAACCTTTCCAGCCCTCCAATTACTATCCTACACTTAGTTTGTTTTGTGTCTATTTACCTCAAAAACCTAATCTGCGCTGAAATGCAACATTGAACAGCCACAGCAGTGTTTGTTTCCTGATGGATGTCCAGTATCTATGGTAATAATGTGTGTATAAATATTATCAGTACAGAGGAAATGCTTTACCTTTTGGAGCATGTTAAGTTACTGTTAATGGTATGCATACAATTAAGCAAAATCAAGTTAGCTGTTTATTGTGTGGTTTTTTTCTATAATGGGTTGTTAGGATCATGGGTTCTGATTGGATGAAAGCTTTGGTATATGAGACCGCATATACAATTGGCAGGAAAACAAAATGCTAATAGCATTGGTAACTGGTTTGCAATAGCAATAAGGCACCTTTGGGGTTTGTGGTGTATTGGCAATTATGCATGGCGAAGTGCTGTATCCAGACACTCGTGTTGTGCGTAAGAACAGCTTATAGCCATGGCTTATTGGCCATATCCCACAACCCCTAGTGCCTTAGGTGTAGCATTTCCCCTGGTGATTTTGTTGACCATTGTTCTTGAAGAGATTCCACAACCTGTCCTCAGTTTTATCTTTCTCTTTTTAAAAAAAAAAAAAAAAAAAGAGAGTAGTGAAATAAAACTTACTCTTTTAAAGTGTAATACTGGATGGTGAAGGACTATGCTGTGGTGTACTTTATGTATTCTTTTTGTGCAGCATTATAGTGCTGTTGAAGTGACTGTAAAAATGTGGAATACTTATGCTTCATATGCAGTACCAAGTTGAAGATATGCTTTAACCGACTTCCGAATGGTTAGATGTTTTGTTGTGCTGCATATAGGCTATTTGTTTTATATTTATGAAGTCTTAGTATACTTCAAATTGTATATTTTGGCAGTAGGCTAATTACTGTATTCGTTGTTAAGAGAGAACATTACCAGAATTGGTCAGCCAAAGTGAACTATTATTTATGTTTTTGTGTGTTGGTGTTAAATGCAATGCAGCTTTAGTGATTGTATTCCATGTATTTGTTTTCTCCATCTGATTTGGAAGGTTTTATATGCCCATTTGCCTTATGTTGAATTCATTCGTGCTCTTGTGTTCTAGAAGACGCAGGGAAAGTGTTCAATGTACTGTCTATGAAATAAAAACTGTTCTGCAATTTTGTTACACACTGCCTTTTCATGCACCTTTTTGTGTTTTCTTGACTGTAAAAATAAAACATCTGACAATGTTTCAAAGTTAGAAATCATTATCGAATCTAATAAGTCTGGCTGCCTTGAATTACATAGAATTGCATATACAATCAGTAATATCCGTCTTCCTCCCAATTCTTACTTGTCCAGTCACTTTCCCCTACCCCCTCATTCGCAAGAATTGATGACGTTCTCTACAAAACCGTAATTTCTCCCTTAGCGCAAAGATGTTAACTTTGTTTAAACACTTCAATGGTGAACATATCGATGAATGTCGCGAGGATTAACCTAGACGCATAACAAATTTAAGAAATGAGTTGTAGGTGTATGAAGTCTGGACTACAATTGTACTACAACTTGCTTTGACAGGTAGGATAATTTTAATCATCGTACATTTCGGTCTTTCACCAAGACTTCAGGGATCGGGAAACGACCATTGAAATGCGCAATCTGCACACAAGCTATTCATATTTGAGGTTGTGGCAATGAAACTATATACTAATTCAACGTAAGAAATACTGTGTATTTAATTATTACTTAAGTCTGCAGATGAACGCTTAATTATTAAATATTGCACATTTTGTCTGACGTTTCATTTTGTCTGACATTGTACAAGGAAAGTTACTGATAACATACTTAAAGGAAATTGGTGTAGGACATTATTGCGTGTTATATCCTATATATACTAGTATATATCCATATATATATATATATATATATATATATATATATATATATATATATATATATATATATATATATATATATATATATATATATATATATATATACTAGTACTATATATATGTAGTACAAGTCAAAAGTTTGGACATACGTACTCATTCAAGGGTATTTCTTTATTGTTACTATTTTCCACATTGTATAATGATAGTGAAGGCATCAAAACTATAAAATAGCACACATGAAATCATGTAGTAACCAAAAAGTGTTAAACAGATCAAAAGGCATTTCATATTTTATGTTCCTCAAAGTAGCCACCCTTTTCCTTGATGACAGGTTTTCACACTCTTTGCATTCTCTCAACCAGTTTCATGAGGTAGTCACCTGGAATACATTTTAACCAACAAGTGTGCCTTGCTAAAAGTAAATTTGTAGAATTTCTTCCATTCTTAATGCTTTTGAGCCAATCAGTTGTGTTATGACAAGATATGAATGGTATAAAGAAGACCATAATTATGTCTGTACTGTAGTCCATAATATGGCAAGAACAGCTCAAATAAGCAAAGACAAAACAAAAGTCTATCATTACTTTCAGGCATGAAGGTCAAGAATGTTGAAAGTTTCTTCAAGTGCAGTTGCAAAAACCATCAAGTGCTATGATGTAAAGGGACCTCATGAGGACTGCCACAGAAAAGGAAGACCCATATTTACCACGGCTGAAGAGGATAAGTTAATTAGAGTTACTAGCCTCAGACATCAGCAATTAACTGCAGCTCAGTCCAAAAAAATGCTTCACAGAGTTCAAGTAACAGATCTCAATATCATCTCAACATCAACTGTTCTGAAGAAACGGCGTGAATCAGGCATGTATTGCGGAGGGTTTTTAAATTTGGTGGCCCCACTCAAAACTCAGTCCAGCATGATGTGGTCCTCGGTGGCTCAAATTGTGTAATAAGGCACATTGAATAAAGTTACCTTTTTTAAATTGATAGACGTGCAAACAGGGAGTGTGTGGTGTATTAAATATATGTAATCATATGTTGAACCATATGTCTATGATATCACATGTATATTATTTATATTTGTTGCAACAAAAATGTTCTTAGTCTCAACTTGCAATTCTACTTATAATACCTGCTACATGTACAAGGCAACAAGGGGGACCCCTAACTACGGGGGCCCAAGCATTTGCTTGGTTTGTGTTTTGGGAAACAACGCCCCTGCCTTTGTGGTTGAATTGCTGCAAAGAAACCACTACTGAAGGACACCAAGAAGACACTTGCTTCACCAACCCGGGAAATGGACATTTGAGTGATGGAAATCTGGCCCTTGATCTGATGAGTCCAAATCTGAGATTCCAACCATCATGTCTTTGTGAGACTCAGAGTGGGTGAATGGATGATCTCCGTGTGTTTCGTACTGTGAAGCATAGAGAAGGAGGCATGATGGTGTGGGGGTGCTTTGCTGGTGAGATTGTAAGTGATTTATTTAGAATCAAAGGCACATTCGACCAACATGGCTTCCACAGCATTCTGCAGCAATACACCATTCCATTTGGTTTGCGCTTAGTGGGACTATCATTTATTTTTCAACAGGAAATTGACCCAAAACAGACCTCCAGGCAGTGTTAGGGCTATTTGACCAAGATGGAGAGTGATGGTGCTGTATCATATGATCTGGCCTCCACAATCACCTGACCTCAACCCAACTGTGATGGTTTGGGATGAGTTGGACCGCAGGGTGAAGGAAAAGCAGCCAGTAAGTGCTCAGTATATGTGGGAACTCCTTCAAGACTGTTGCAAAAGCATTCCAGGCGACTACCTCATGAAGCTGGTTGAGAAAATGCTAAGAGTGTGCAGAGCTATGATAAGGTAAAGGGTAGCTACTTTTAAGAATCTAAATTATAAATGTTTTTTCATTTTCAACACTTTTTTGGTTAATAAATGATTAAATATGTGTTATTTCATGTATACAGCGAGGTGATATATATAACATGGAGTCATTTGAGTACTTAAGCTTTATATGCTAAAATCCAATTGGTATATGAATTCTGCATTTTATGCCATGGTTTCCTAATTCCAGTGTAAATTGAAAGAAAACAAAGCAGTCAAAGGTTAATCCAGCCCAGGAGGGTGGAAAACTGTCCCCCTCATCTGGTTTCCTTTATTCCTCTTACCAAGTACTCAATCTCCCTGGCCTACAAACACATGTGGGTATAGGCTTCCCATCCACCATCCAGGGTTTATGGCTTTCTGGCAGTCATGGCAGACTATCTGATTGTATCATTAAACTGGAATTTTCCAGTTTATAAGGTCAGGTGTCATGTCTAGCTATTTGGTCAAATCAAACCACACCTGCAGAACAACGGAAATTTAGCTACCCCCCCTTTGGTGACATAGGTAGTAGACAACACTACATAATGTAAAATAATACAAAACAGACAACTCAAACTGACCAGAGTCTAGACTTTCTCGACAACCTTCAGATCGACACCGAAAGCTTTCCGTTAGACAGGAGCCAAGAGTAAGGTCATGGAATGTACGTCCTTGTTCCTGAAAAGAAATGATTAATATGGTGTCAAATTTACCCATGTGATCATAGTTGTTATGCCAAACCAATGCAATAGAATACCAGAGAAGTTTTATGACTTCAGAGTATTGAAGACAACATTTCAAACTATGTGGGTGCACATAGTTAGACCTTTATGATCTCCAGATTGTTGAGAATAAGTTTCTAACTATACGGTTGCACATGGTTAGACTTGCCTGAGACACTCGGCTCCAGACTAACATCTAACCTCATTTGTTGGCACCCAAAGCTAAATTGTCTTCACACAATAGAAAAGAAAATACATTCAACAGTGCTTTATTAAGAGGTGTGATGGACTACTGAGATGGTATTCAAGTAATATTTTTTTTTTCCTAACATGTCCATGCAGGAATGGATGATTCAAGATATTCGATGCCGATGTGCAGACTAATATCACTGGCTAATTTAATTCACTCCATTAAGTAAGCACATTTAAACACATTAGCTTGATCCTTAACTCGTAATATTCATTGCTGGGAACCATGTAGGCCTCTGTATTCATTGCGATGAACACTTCTTGACAAAAAGATGTGGGAACTGTATTCTTGTGAAGTAATAGCAAACCTTACACATTATCACCACTTCTTAATACACAGACCGGATGGAAGGGGGGGTGTCTATATTGATCAAGCATTGAGATAAATGTTGCGTTTCTACAAAAAAGATCTGAGCTTTCCTTCCTGTTGTAACGGTCTAAACCAATTGCTCAATTTTTCTTGTGTTTTAGAACCTCTTAGAACAGTAGGGGAAAGCCAGAATGATCAGGAATACAGCTGTATCTAATTACTTAAGGAATGCACTCTTTGTATGAAAAAGCTAGGGAGTCAAGAGAGAGGAGTATGGCTGGATTGCTTTCTCAACCTATTTTCGTCCCCCTTTTCCTTTCCTTCAAAGCTGAGCTCTTCTGGAAATGCCACGGTGCCCCCTCTGATGTGAGGATGAGGACCTACACCCGAGGGGCCCCCACAGTGTTCTTCATAGGTCTACTGTGGCCCCTGGTGGCCTCTGTGGTTGGGG
Source organism: Esox masquinongy (assembly GCA_016801175.1). Classification (NCBI taxonomy): domain Eukaryota; kingdom Metazoa; phylum Chordata; class Actinopteri; order Esociformes; family Esocidae; genus Esox; species Esox masquinongy. Next base: position 8,367 of record JACXGI010000092.1, read on the forward strand.
TGGCGGAGGAGAAGGATCCCAGTGGGGGGATACCATTCTTGGGGGGGAACTACGACGGACACCCCATGCTGTACTTCGGCCAAGGCGAGGTAGAGGAGCTCCAGGTGGCAGCGGCTGGCACTCATCGGGAGATGGCTGCAAGGATCCGTGAGGCAGGGGAGACTATGCTGGAGCACCCCGAGGAGTACCTGCCCCCGTGGAGCCCGGCCGAGTTCAGCGCCCGCTGGAACGAGGTGTATGGAAACAACCTCGGCGTGTTGTCTATGTTCTGTCTGCTCTACCCGCACAGGGCTGGTGCCCTGGACCTGGCCAAGGACTACATGGAGAGGATGGCAGCTCAGCCTAGTTGGTATATTTTCTATCTTTGTTTTTCTCTTATTTTTGTTCGCGTCTTATCATCCCAGGCAGTGCTGCAGAACTTAAACCTACAGAAAATCCTATAGATTGTCTTTAAACAACATCCCTAAGCTATAGGGGCAAGTGATGTTCAGCTTTCACTGTGGCCGGACCAGACCATGAGGGAGTGATGCATCGTGGTCCGTTGGACCTGTGGTCCAGGAAATATGTTTAGCAGCTGTTTCACTTCATTGCTGAACATGCCCCCTTTCAAAGGAAATGAAATGTTCATATGTTGAGCTGAAGGGCTTGCCTGGTTCAGTGGGATGGGAGGACTAAGGTTGAATACGGTGCCCTGAATTTTTTTTCAGTGCATTGCTTTTTATTAAATGCATAATGTATCACTCATGTGCTAAATTTTATACATACTGTAGGAAGTTGACAATGTGCTAGATTTGGTAGAACTGAAACAATGCTAACACATTTTTTTCTACTGAATCTCTGAGTTCTATAACATTGCAGTCTGAGATACAAATTACCTAGATAGATATAATTAGCTATAATTTTACAATGGTCAATGAATAAAAAGATGACCCAGAGACGTAACGTCAAATTTGCGTAAGGTCTAAACATTTCTGTAGCAATAGTAATTGGTTTAATCTGCTTAGTCTATTGACCTATCATTAACCCACAACACATTAACCCATGTGTTTTTTGCACCCTAACACCAATTGCTACGTTCTAGCATTGCTGTGTGAGCAGCTACAGTATGTGAGTAAACAGCGCAGCTGAGATATTTCACTAGCACTGACTTGTGGCATAACAAGCAAGTTCTTGCATCATGAAAACATGTTCATTTTGATAAAATAAGTGTTATATTCTATTTGCAGGTAGTATGTCTAACTCAGGCAAGACTGTTTATAACGGAAGTGCTAGTTTACATGATCAAGTGTCAGAAATGCTGCCCCATTTGATGAAACATTGTAGTATTTTGATTTGCTAAATTCCAAAGATGACAAATGCTTTACATTCCCAGAGAACAATATGGTTTATACCTAAAGGCCAACTTCGAATGGTAGGTGCTCCAGGCTCCTACGTGCTGTCTGGGGATGATGTTCTTCTTAGTCTAATAAGTTGTTTGTCGCTGCTGAGCTCACCAGCGTTTCCTTTCTTCTTCTTAATATACCAAACAGTTGATTTTGCTACTCCCATTGGTTTGGCTATGTCTCTGATAAAAAGAGACTCCAAATGTAATTCCAAAGTCTAGAATCAAGACTAGACATTGACACGCCTTGTGCAACACTCCTCTGGAGGAAAAAATACTTTCAGGGGACAAATGGCTCCGTCCAAAGTTACCCCCGGTCTGGGCCTACGAGGCAGGAAAATAGCCCCATCCACTTTCACAAGCATAGCCTCACACCATGACAAGGATATCAACAGAACTCCTACAAGACAAGTACAGCCACAGAGTTCACTCCCACTGCACAAGCCCCATGGAGTTGACACTAGACAGAAAGAGCTAATCAGTGACTCAACCCACTCACATTAACAGTGTCGAAATGTATGCAATGCAATGTAACCTTTCAGGGACGGCATTAGGTAACACAAGTTTGTTAGGTTGCCTTGTCAATCCAGTGCCCAGCCTTTTACCAGCATATATTTTAAATTTTAGTTATTTGGCAGAGATAGGTTAGTGGGACATCTACACAACCCAGTAAGTACATTTAACTCAGTGAAGTAGCTTTTAGCAAAGGCAATGTGTACAATACAATTGCATACATTTTTCAAACAAAACGCAAGCACTGGGGTGCCAGCACAGAGTGGAGGCTGCCCTGCTGTAGGAGACCAGAGGCAGCAGAACAAACATATTAGGTAGATATGTTGGATTTCAGTTTCATTTGCAACTCCATATGCAAGCACCATGGTCTTGTAGTAGATGCCAGCTTTAGCTGGAAGACAGTAGATAACTTGAACTTGGACAGGCTTCAGTGTTCTAGATGTGTTAAGGGGTTTGATGGCACAATCACGGAGCCCAACTAACAATAAGTCGCAGGGTGGCGTTGTCTACTACCACGAAGACATGCAGAGGAAGGAGGAAGAGGTGGTGTGCCAACACTCAATTAGAAATGTCTCCAAGGCACTCAGAAATGCATTTGAAAAGACTGAAAGTATTTGGGTGTTGTCTGAATAGCATCAATAGCAGTGACCAACAGAGCCCATTGGCTCTGCATATAGAGAGAAAAAGAGAGGGCCTATAATCGAGCCCTGGTGGACACCCGTAGTGAAAGCCTGTGGAGCAGACCCATGTCATTAGGTAGGATGCGATCCAAGAGTGTGCAGAGCCTGAGATAACTGGCCCTGAGAAGGTTGAAAGGAGGATCTGATTGTTCACGGGGTGAAGGCCGCAGGTAGATATAAGAAATATGACCACAGACCACAGAGTGTTTCAGCTTAGAGAGTGTGATGATGCCATTTGACACAGAGGAGGGTGGTCTCTGTTAAGTGACCCATCTTGAAGGATCATGACTGGTATGGGTCAAGGAGATTGTTGCAAGAGGGAGGAAGAGATGGTCAGAGAGAGAGACACTTGCAAGTGTTTTGGATGATGAAGACCATCTGTAATTCTTTACATAAGATGTGGTCAAATGTTGGTGTGTTGAGGAGGGAAGTGACTGTGGCCATCTTGATGTCAGTGGAGACAAAACCAATAGTCAGGGATGTGTTGAGGAGGGAATTTAAGGAATGGGGGGATGGTCTCCACATATTGTCTTGAGAAGGGAGTGGAGTATGAGGTTTAGGGGGCAGGTTATTGGACAAAGAGTTACAGGATTTCACATGGAGAACGTGGAAAAAATAGGTTAATGCGTTTAGAGGAAGAACTCTGAAATGTGGAGCAGTAGATAGAAAGAGGAAGAGAACGTAGTATGTAGGTAGGGAAATGTTGACTGGCCAGCCCGAAGTTCTGTGTTCCACCTACCCGAAGTTCTGAGTCACATACCCACAGAGCAGGACAGGGAGGATCAGTTTAGCTGTTCAGTTACTGGATGTGAAGACGGAATAGAGTATGGTCGAAGAGCCGGAATCAGGAGACCAAACGGAGAAGGATTTAGCAGATGTGAGACATAAGAGAATACAAGAGAAGAGAGCAGAATAAGGCAAATTAATGATCAGAGATCTGGAACGTTGCAGTGCAAATACTTAAAAATCAGCATCTAATAGTATCTAGAGCCTGTTCAATTATAGGACAAAAAGATGAGTCTTCAGTAAAGACTCAAAGGTTGAAACAGTATGTATATTTCATAGATCAGCATTTTGCTTCCTCATGTTTAAACACAGGCCTCCAAGGCAACTTTGGGGCTTCAACAAGAGGCAGTATGTGTATTGAAAAGAAATGTGGGCCCAATACAGAACTTTGAGGAACACTAAAAAGGACCTTTGACTTTTCAGAAGACAGACAATCCACAGATACAAACTGATATGCATCTAGTAGAGAGTTTTCATTCTCTCCAAAAGAATGTTGTAATAAATTATGTCAAAGGCAGCACTAGCGTGAAATGAAGCACTCTCACGGTCTATAGACTCATAGCGAAATAGCATAAATAGTCTGCATCAGTTCAAATGTGTTTAAAAAACACTGCAGTAGGCTTTCATGCAGACTTGTTCACATTTTTGTTGCATACGAATAGTTACGAAGAGGCCACCTACTCTATGAAATTGCAAATTGTTGCCGTATTATTTATCCCACGATTCCAGTACTGTACTTCAGATGACTGCTGACCTAATTGAGGGTTGTGTTTTTGAAACAGTCGTTTTAAGAATTTCTTACAGTACAGCTTAGAATGAGCTTTCAAATTTTCTCTGCATGTAACAAACAAAGGAAACCAGTGTTAGGGGTCGCTGATGTAAGGTGTTTTACTGTAGCAGTAATTTTGGAAGTCATGGCACCTGCATTTTCAGAAAGTCTTTTCTCTGCTTTCTGTTTTAAGGCTCTGCTTAGCCATCAGCTTCTCCTTAAATCCATCTCATCCTTCTGGGTTAATGTTAAACGTTTCATTTACAGTTTAGCAGTCATCAAAATTTGCCAATACAACACGTATGTCTGTGCCTGAAGCTGAGAAATGTAAACCCGCGAGCACATGTTTTCACAGTTTAACACAAAATCTATGTTCTCTTCTCAGCCACAAGTGACATAAATCTTTAAAAGTGGCTCCAGGATTCAGTCAACTGTGGTATCTGTGACCTTCAATTATGTCCCTGACGACTTGTCAAGAGGAACCATATTCTGACCGGGAAACTCTAGCTTGTGGCGCTCTCTGGTCCCTCATTCGTTTTTTAAAGGCACTCCATGTGTAAACACACAGAAGAGATGTCTTGTGTGCTTTGGCGTCAAGTAATATACAGTTTAGTACAGTAAAGCACAGCAGTGTCACAGAATTATTCTTCTAATTTATTTTACAGTGCATTAAACTCGGCTGGTGAACCAAAGCCTGTCATCAAAAAGCACTTACACTTGATTTCGTTCAATTTCTTAGTTATGGATAAAGTCAAAATAAAGCTCCCCTTTAATTCAGTATAGTTGAAACCCATGTAGAAGTCAAATTAATGTCTAGTTAACTTCCACAGCTCACTGAACGATTAACATGTGTCAGCATTAAACAGAGGAAATGTTGCCTTTGGCTAGCTGCACATCTTTTATACATGGGAATAAAAATAGAAATGTTTACAGGAAGGCAGGCAGGTACTTGGAAATTTGTCACTCAGTGAAGATTATATGTCCATTTTCTGAGGGTAATTAATTTTAACCTATTCATGTACTCTGTGTCTTTCATATGACCTGAGAAGAATGACTGTAAAGACCGGCATGAAAATATTTTACATGGCATACACTTTAATGGTAATTTCCATACACCTATGTCAATTTCAGTATCACACGGAGAGAACCTTTAAAGAACACCTGTTAACTGGTGTTATTTGCATGGATCAGGACTATTTTGCCAATTTAACAATTAATTGCTCTTAAAAATACAAGCTGGTCAGCATTCTGAGGTGCAGCCACAGTACTTTTCAAATTGCACATAGTGCACTTTGAAACTTGTTAAAAGGTAGGATATATTGAAGCTGGAATTTACAATGTGTTACATTCTGTTTTTCTTGTAATATTTTTTTCTTAAAAGAGGAAAAAGCTATTTTAATAGCTGATTACCAGCTTTGCCGAATCTGCAAATGGGCCTGAGAAAGATTCAAGTCTACACATTGATAACATGAGACTTCTTTAGCTACCCGTTGTTTTTTATTGGTCCTGCTTCAACACTGTGTGTAAGGACACAGTACAATAGATACTGTTACAGTGTGTTTAAATGTTACAAACTGGCACACTATAGAGCAATTTTCATCACAGATAACTGTCCTTCTCAATCCTGTGTGTTCCAGGTTGGTTAAAGATGCTCCCTGGGACGAGGTTCCTCTAGCCCACTCTCTGGTAGGCTTTGCCACAGCGTATGACTTCCTGTATGAGTACCTGAGCAAGGTGCAACAGGAGCGCTTCCTGCAGGTGATTGGCAATGCTACCCGCTACATGTACGAGAAGTCGTACATCCGCGGATGGGGCTTCCAGTACCTGCACAACCACCAGCCGACCAACTGTGTGGCCCTCCTCACCGGCAGCCTGGTGTACATGAAACAGGGTGAGTACAGCCCCGATAGCTTTGTGGTCCAGTGCACAGGGCCAGCACACAAGAGGCGGCTGGCCCTAATCCCCAAGAGAAGATAAACATATGTATTGCTGTGCCCTTAAGCAAGTCACTTTAAGAGCCGTTATGGCATTTTATATGGCAATATGCAGGTGTTTTGTCAAATCTGACGCAAAACTACCCTGAGGAGGGGAAGCATTTATTGGCGTCTGGCTCACTGAACCTTATTATGAGGTTTGGTGTAAATTGCACACCCTCTTTTTTTCTCTGGTGACATTTTTTTGTGCATAAATAATGCAGCAATTTGTGAATTATGGAAGCCCTCGCGTAAAATGCACGGAGTTGTTGATTTTGCATAAAATTCTGCGATGGCAGAATCCTGGAGGGAATGTGTACCCTATGGAGAAATACAGTAGATTGGTTGATGTCTACTAAGCCTATTCATTTTCCTTTTCTTGTCCTTGTTCTTGTCTTTTTGCCAACTCAATTCCTCCCCCTGTCACATCCTTCCTGCATTACTCTAAATCCCATTCGCCGTTAATGGACGGCTGCAGTCAGCTTCATGTGATTGGAGTGAGACTGGTTCCTCCAGGAGGCTCGCCAAGCAGCGCCCTCTGCCCTTAAGGAGAGAAACATTCTGGGCTGAAATTCCAGTTCAGTCAGCTTGGGATTATTCTCCATAGCTGCGCTTAATCCCTCATAATTGTTTACTCCATCTGAAACTCCCCAAACGGTCCCATAACATTGTGGACGGACCTTTCTCCAGTTTAAGGAAGTTAGAGCAAGGGGACAGGCAGTAGATGCGGAACTGTGGAAACCCTCTTTTTTGCTTTGAATCCAAGAAAAAGTTTGGTCCAGCTTTTGTTGTTTTCTCTGTTACCATGGCCAGGGACATTAGTGCTGACTGTGTATATGTTGCACACTTGGCAGTTTGTTTCAGATCAGCTAGGAATTGTTAACAGAACAGTAAGTAAAAGCTAACTAAATGAATGTGTTTGCTTTGAGTATGACAGAATGAGGAAAAGTGCAAGCTGTTTAGAGTGCTCATTTTTTGACCACTTCCTTTAGGGGCCTAACAACAACATATTTATTTCACTGTGTGAAGACGATCATATTCACTGCCTGCGTTCCTTGTTCATGGATTTATCTTTAATAACTTGTGAAAAAGTATCACCTCATATCCAACTATTATTCTATTAAGAACTTAATAAATACATTTAGTCTGAACTATGGTATTCCACATATCAATATTACTTTGAGTTGAGACACATTGTAGAAATGTACGTCAGCAGCTTGATAAGGGAAACACAAAGTGCATTTGTAGCATTTCTAGTTATGAGGAGGGAATAGGTTGCCTACTAAATTCTTCTGCTGCTCTATCATGAAATGTTTGCGGGTGTGGTGTTTGGCCGGAGCAATGAGTCTGGGTCAGACTTTTCTTTCCAAAGCATGAATCCTCTATGATTATGTTAAACTCAGCATGTAGGTATTGTGTTTTATATTCATACTAACCTATTTTTAAGTTATATTGTGAGTATGTTATATTAGCCTTAAATTGTGAGTATGTTATATTAGCTTTCTCCAAAAGTAGAGACAAAGAGAGTGGATCTGATGACTAGATCACAGGTACGCAGCTTATTAAAGAAAGGGAGAGTGGATCTGATGATTAGATCACAGGACGGCAGCTTATTAAAGACCAGGAGAGTGGATCAGATGACTAGTTCACAGGTCAGCAGCTTATTGAAGACAGGGAGAGTGGATCAGATGACTAGATCACAGGACGGCAGCATATTAAAGATCAGGAGAGTGGATTTGATGACTAAATCACAGGACAGCAGCTGGTTGACTGGGAGAGTGGATCAGATCTCCAGATCACAGGATAGCAGCTTATTAAAGACCAGGAGAGTGGATCAGATGACTAGATCACAGGACCGCAGCTAAACAGGATCAGTGCATTCCAGATGCAGAGGTCAGCCAGGTGGCGCATGACGGCTGGGCTTCTAATTGAACAACCATGTGTGCAATAGTTCACCATGGGTTCATCAGTAGTTAACCATCTGTGGTTGAGAAGACCTCAATCAGCTATGGCCACCCAGTTGCTCTAGATTTATTCACAGGAGCCATGAAGTGAAAACATGAACACTTTCATTTGTGGGGAACTGTCACCTCCCGGGTGAAATGGGTGGTCAGTGTAGATATTATCATCTCATATTCAAAAAACGATTAGAACAGGGTTTCAAGCCTCGCTTTATGTTTCTGACTGTTTTAAAACTCTATCACATGTCAAGCAAAATGTAATGTTGAGCTGCTATTGGCAAACTAGTATGACTTACAGACTGCATTAGTCCAACGTAATGGGGAAATTATGTTCTTGGATAGTAATTGTAAAATACATTTCTGGAAATTATCTAAAAGGAATCCTCAAAGGCTTATCTAATCATAATTAGTGAAGAACCTAGGGAGGTAACAGGTCAGAGCTAGGGAGGTAACAGGTCAGACCACAGTGTCATAGCACTAGAGAAGTAACAGGTCAACCAGTGCCAGCTCTAGCCTTTTGGGGGCCCTAAACAAAATGTAATTTGGGGCCCCCTCTCCCCTATCGCTCGGGGACTCCCTAGCGGTCGGAGGCCCACTAGCAGTCGGGGCCCCTAAGCGACCGCTTATGTCGCTTATGCTTGGAGCCAGCTCTAGGTCAGACCACAGTGTCATGGCGCTAGGGAGGTAACAGACTGCTTTTTAAAGGTAACGATTAACGTACCACATTTGTTTTTTCATTGATGTAATCCCTTACTAGTTAATTTTTCACATAAATAACGCGTCACTCAATTTCCATCAATTAAACCTACGTGGTATTACGTACTGCAGCGTTCCTTTTCTCAAGTGGCAACAAAGAAAGCAAAGAGCACCAGCTGTCCCTGCTAAAGGGCATGATACAACCACCAAAGCCACGTCCATCTCCCATTAATTTCAAATCGATATTTGTGCAAGCGATTTGTACAGCGAAAGGCTGAGTTGCGTGATTCAGCGGGCGCCTTTGTAAGCAGTTCAGTATTTCGACTATATCATTATCACCCTCGCATATAACCAATCACCCGGATTGCTGTTATGTTTTGCTGGAATCTCTTGCATGTTGCACAACCAAAATTCGATCCCAAATCATCCTTTGTATGACAACCAAAGTTGATCCCAAAAGCTGCCCCTTCAGAGCTATATTAACAACAAATCACTACGGAGTGCACTTAAATAAAGTGCATAGGGCAGCGGGACTTGTTTGGGATTCACCAGAGTACACTTTCATTCCGTTAATAAATGTTATGTTGCCCACACTGTATTTGTATATGGGAGGTGTTAATAGTAGTTTAACAGTGGTCGTTCCAGTATGTAAGCAGAGAAACAAAACTTCTGTCAACTATAGTTTATAGTAAATGAACATCTAAATACATGTTCTGTTTCTAAACGCGATTTTTCTGAATAATTTCAAAACAGATTTAGTAATTACTCACCTCTGATGAAGTCATGAAACATTAATGGATTATGCACATATTGCGAAGACATTTCAAATTGCAGTTTTCTTTTGAGAAGGTATGTTTATCAGCGTACAGCGCTACAGCTGTTATTTTTGTTATTCATTGTTCACTGCAATGGATCTATCTAGTATTGAAGTCTGCACATATAGGCTGTTGAATAAGCCTGGCCTGAAAATGTGGAGGCACTTGCAATACAAAATAATTTCTAATTCTTGATTAAAGTACTAAATGCCAGTATTGTTTCTCATTATGGTATATGATTGCAAGCGATGAAAGGACTGGTCACTCTTGCTATATAATGATTGATAATGTTATTTGCTGGAGGGTGACACAGACTATACAATACCTGACTATGTAACTATATTATATAGTGACTAACATGTGAATATAGAATCAAATGACGTAACAAATCTTAAATTAATGGCAAAAGTATCTACAGAAAGTAACTAAGTAACGTAACGTTAATGAGAACTGTAACTACTAACTGTAATTAGTAACTTTCAAAACTAATGTTTCCCAACACTGCAGGTCAAACTGTAGTGTGAAGGGACTGGATTCAAATCCATGCTGTGTCATACATGCCGAAGCTTGCAGTTTAGACTGTTAGACCAGCCTAGTTCACAGAATAAAGGAGATTTTGGCTTTGCAGGGTTAACAAGATTAGTCTGGGGATTCTGATTATTTAATTGATTTAGTTGATGCACTTTTTATTCTGTTCTAAATGTACAGTATATACATGTTTTTGTAAGTTAATTCCTGTGTAGATAATGCCCTTGCTTGACAGTGGATAATGCGTAATAGTTCCAGTGTATGGAATGGGAGTCTGGAGCCAGAGTTGGCTCGTGGGCACAGTGAGGTGATATTTGTGTAAATGTGTTCTTTGTGTGCCAGCAGTTCCTGTTTGATGGTAAATACCTGCTCTGTGTAGGCCACTGGTCTCCCAGGCCAATCCAAACACTAGAGTGGACTCATTGGGGCTGTGGGGCTGATCTGCGGGTCGGTAGGTGGATCCTGTTTACTGGGTACCTGCCAGGAACCAGTGGAGGACTGGGATATCCCGATGAATTGTGGCGGGAGTGTTTATGTGGTCACTTCTCCTCATAGTAAACTCTATGTGTGTGATCCAAAGAGAAAGAGAGACATACTGTATATAAGTCTTTTATGATAGTGTCATAGTTTCCATGAATAACAGGAGGTTCCAGTATGATGTTCCTGGAAAGAAAAAGGGAAAACATATGAGGAATATGACTGACTGACTAACTTGGACTTCTACTGTAGCTACATTTATGACCTCTTGGCTCACTTTTAGACTACTCGTGACATGTATGTCTCAACAAACAAACCCTTCAGGGCTCATAACGTGTGCAATTCCTGGGATTGGGAACAACCTCCATGTCAGGAGAGCCAATACAGGCTTAGTAGAGAATTTTCCACTCAAACCCAGAAAACTGACCTGGGTTCATCCTCTGTTCTGTTCCAGGTTACCTACAGGAGGCCTACTTGTGGACTAAGCAGGTTTTGGCCATTATGGAGAAGTCCATGGTGCTCCTTCAGGACGTGAGAGACGGTTCGCTGTATGAGGGCGTGGCCTACGGGACCTACACCACCCGCTCTCTGTTCCAGTACATGTTTCTGGTGCAGAGACACTTCTCCATCAGTCACTTTGACCACCCCTGGCTCCATCAGCACTTTGCCTTCATGTACAGGACCCTACTGCCAGGTAATAAAGCTGTTATAGAGGTAGTCTGCATTGCCATTAGGCTCAACAGACGCTCATTTCTCCCCTTAATGGCGTTAGCGGTTCCATTTACTTGTTACCTGTGACTTATGTGAATTCAGTTTAGTAGTCACGTGATCAGATTGTTAGTTGATATGGTCATTGTATAAAGGGGCAGTGCATATCGTTTTAAGGAAATACAGTTTGAGTGACTGTTCATTGATGCCTCAGTAGAACTGACACACCGTCCCCCTCCAGTAATGGACCCAGCCAGTGTGCTTCACAACACCGTCGCTCAGGAAGTGGAGAAGCATGAAACCACCCTGGGCTCATTAGCGGCATAGGAAACATCATGACTTCTGGTTTCTACTGGAGTGGCCATGCATGCTGTTCTTTCTGTCCTGGAGGCCTGTCAGATCTGACCCAGCCTGGCTCCTCCCCCCTCATGACTGACCGACTGTCTGAAAGTCAGGGCGATGGCAGTAGTGGAGTGGCCCTCAGGTCAGCCCTGCACATTTTACAGCCCCCTGCCAACACTGGGGCAGTGGTTGAAGCTGGTGTTGGGGATAGGGTTGAAGCTGGTGTTAGGGCTAGGGTTGACGCTGGTGTTGGGGCAAGTGTTTTTGTTGAAACAGGGGCCGGTGTTCGGGAAGAAAGTAGACCTATTTGTCTGTCTGTGTGTTCAAAGGCTGGGATCATTCGTTTTTCAATAGTGCACACCATGAACTCTGACAGGACAAACGAGAAATCACACTCTTCAACAAATACTTCTAGAGTTGGAATTATTTTTGCTCAGTGTTCATGCTTACAGAATCGACTAAATCTGTCATGGGGCATTTGTTTGACCTAGATTTGCAACATGGCAAAAATGTTGTAGACAGAAACTCATTGCAATGGAAGAACGCACCTAGGCTGATTTTGGATGTCTCTGGTTTTTGTTTTTGGCTCACAAGTGATTTATTGTGGTTAAATATTGACTACCGGTTGCTAGGATCCTTTTTCACACCAAACTGCCATTATTCTCCTTAGATCCTGAGAGTGAGCAACATTTATGGGAACTGTGTGTGTTGGGTAATGGGAAATCAGTAAAATGCTTCAAATGTTTCCATATTGTTAGAAATGCATTGAGAAAGTGAAGAATTCAGTATTCTGTTAAAGCTACGACTATATTAACTATACAATGTAGACAAGGATTTAATAATAAGAGGGTAGATTGTTTCTCCAACCATGTATGTAGCTGTCATTTCATCAGAGTGTTATGATAATATCAAATATTCCTTTAACAAACCATTACGTAAGGCCACTATTGAAGTTTCTTCCTCCTTTGTTTTAACTGTAAAATAATATGAATGTACCTTTGGCCCTTCTCTGTTCCACCTCACCAGGGTTCCAGAGGACTGTAGCCATAGCAGATTCCAACTACAACTGGTTCTACGGGCCTGAGAGCCAGCTGGTGTTCCTGGACCGATACGTGATGAGGAACGGAAGTGGAAACTGGCTGGCTGAGCTAATCCATCAGAACCGGGTCTTGGAGGGTCCGGGACAAGCTGGGAAGGGACAGCGGTGGTGCACGCTGCACACAGAGTTTCTCTGGTGAGGCTGAGTCTCTATCCCTGTTTTTTAGTACTGGTAATAGTCTGCATTTTATAAACGTAGACCAACATTCATAGCTTTTGAAGCCCCCTCCCCCAAGACAATATTCCCATCCTGTATTATCTAGAATGTTTTATGAACATTGGGCTTAGAGACTGAGAGTCACATATATAAAGTGACATGCAATATAAAGCAGGCAGACAGGCACTGAGACTTCATTAAGAAATCTATTCTGAATTATCCTAAGAAAAGACCTTGTAAGATCAACGAAGCCCAGATCCTGCTGAAGGTCTGTACTGCAGCACTGAATGTCTTGTACTAAGACGCTCAGAGACTCTGAGGGTTTCAATCTGTAAGACGTCAGACTGCTGAACACTTGACCTGTCTGACAACTAAAACTGTTTTTATATAGCAAACAAATTATATGTTGTTGTCTTTTTGATTCTGCAGGTATGACCCCAGCCTGACTCCCACGGCCCCTGCAGACTTTGGCACGTCCCAACTGCACTACTTCGATGACTGGGGGGTTGTCACGTATGGAAGTGCTTTACCCGCAGACACCAACCATACATTCCTGTCCTTCAAGTCGGGGAAGCTGGGCGGACGGGCTATATTTGACATTGTTCACAGGAACAAGTACAAAGACTGGATCAAAGGGTGGCGGAACTTTAATGCTGGCCATGAGCACCCTGACCAGAACACTTTCACCTTCGCCCCTAATGGTGTGCCATTCATCACAGAGGCTCTGTATGGACCCAAATATACCTTCCTGAACAACGCAGTGCTGTTCTCCCCAGCCAACTCGGGGAGCTGCTTTAAGCCATGGGCCGGCCAGGTCACGGAGGCCTGCGACTCAAAGTGGCTCAAATACAAGGCAGGGCTAGCAGCTGACGCCCAGGGCAGGGTGCAGGCAACTCTGGAGAGGCAGGGCGTGGTGTTTATCCGTGGGGAGGGACGATTCGCTTACAACCCTGACCTGAAGATTAAGAGCTTCCAGAGGAATCTGCTGCTCCTCCACCCCCAGCTGCTGGTATTGGTGGATCACATCCACCTGGAGATGGACAGCCCGACTAGAGCCATGAGTGCCTTCTTCCACAACACGGACCTGCCCTTTCAGGACGCCAAAATAGACGGTGTGCACGGAGCCTTTGTCAGACACGGGAAAGACCCGTATAAAATGTTCTGGATGGACGACACAGGGTTCAGTGAGAAAGGGGTTTTGGGGTACTGGAACTATCCACGTGGTTACCCATATAACGGCTCTAACTATGTGAACGTGACAATGCCACTCAGGTACCCCCACACCAGGGTGGCCTACATCTTTTTTGGGCCCGGGGTGGACGTACAAAGCTTTAGCCTACGGAGTGACGCTCAGAGGGTGGACATTTACCTGGCCACCAGTGAGCACACCTACACCATCTACCTGCTGACCGGTGAGGTGACCACCAAGCCTCTGTTTGCTATGGTGCTGGTGGACCAGAAGAAGATTGTGTTTGAGAAGGGAGTGGGAGTGCAGAACGACACCTCAGAGGAGGTGGAGGAGTATGTCAACATAGTAGAGGACAACCTTCAGCACGTCAAGCCTGTCTTCCAGCAGCTGGAGAGACACATCCTAGGCCGGGTGCTGAATACGGCCAACTTCCGAAAGATGGCCGAGCGTCTTCTCCAGTTCTCGGACAAGAAGAAGACAGAGGAGGCTATAGAGAAGATCTTTGCTATGACTAAGAAACAGGGCAAGGGTAAGGGTGGCAAGAAAGCTTTGGGGAATTTGGTGGAAAAGCTCTCTGAGAGCCTGCCAGACATCTTTGCGCAGATTGAGGTGAGTGAGAAGAAGGAGAGATCAAAGAGCACAAAGAGGATTATAGAAGAGGGCCCAGAAGAAGGGGATGGAGAGTCCAGGGCCTTTATGGATTATGGAGACTCAAAGAAAGGCAGGAAGGGTGGTTTTGTGAAGGGTCGCAAGTTCAAGGAGGTCCACATGTCTGCGACAGCCAAAAGTGACAGTCTGGCGAACGCAGCCTCTTATATCAGACTGTTCCTCATCCTAAACATAACCACCTTCTTCCTGCTTCTAGCAGTGTTACTGACACGATTCCAGAGAGGCAGAAGTCTGCACACCCAGAGGTGTTTCTATGGCATCCTTCTCATCGACAGCTTCATCTTACTCTGGCTCTACTCCTCTTGTTCTCATGCACAGTGTTGACATCATCACTGTGCGACGACAGGGAAAGTAAATGTATGTATAAACCTATTGAACTCTTGTAGTTCACCATGAGTGAATAAAATGGACCATACATCTCAGTCTGAGCCAAGTCTAACTGATGGGTGTTCAGGAAAGAATTGATTCCAAATAGGAATTGATAGATTAAATAACAAGGTTAAGCCAGAACACCTCTAAGATCCTAAGCTTCTGTGGAGCTTTAGAATGGAGTCTGTGTGAACTTTGTACTGTAAAGTTTTTAGACTAGACCCCCTTCCAAATATCAAAGATCTCTATGTCTGTCCACTAAAATTGAGATATTTTTGCCTTTCTCTGTGTACTTTTTGATTATAGAATCTAAAAACCTTTATGCCTCTCATTAACATGTGTCCTTTGTCTGGATTTATTTTTTGTTTTTTTGAGAAATGTTTATTCTTTATTGGACCAGAAAGGGGGGGGGAGATAGAGGAGATTGTTTTTGCTAAATGAATAGTGGGACAGATTTGAGATCATGCTGTAGCAGTACATGGAGGAAGCAGCATCCTGAGCTGATATTTACCATTTAGTGTATATAGTGTATAAGTATACACTTACAGGACCTAATCACATTTATTTCGATCAGAATGCTTCTTTTAACAAACAAAAATGTGGCACAATCAGGACAAAATATGCATGTTAATATCAGGTATAAACAGGGCTAAAGGCATAAGGAATATATTAAGAATGTACATGTGTTCGAACTAGGTATATTTTTGTGGCGTAATTTTCCTGTATTTGTAATGAAAAATGAACAATATACATACATGTGCAATGTTATTGACAATGTATTTGCTTTTGCTGATAAAACAGTAGAACTATGTTACCTCAGGCAAGAGGTGGTGATCCTCTGTGTCATAACTGCAGCATGATACCTTTACATTCAACCAAATTTTAACCATGGCTGCATAACAGATCATTGCTACCCCAATTGTGATATTTTTCCAAAAACCTTTAGTTTTCATCAAGAAATTCCACTTTGACGAGTGCAGTTTTGAAACTGCATTTTTTTCTGTAAGAGATTTACTTTTTAAACTTTATGTCTCCAGTATTGTTGGGGAAGGCGATTCACTTATGCTAGCATTTATTCAATTTACTTTTCCATCACAAAAACCCACCTAATATACTGTAATTTACATACTTGCTGCTCCTGATTGCATGCTGTGGCATTATTGGGAGACGTAAAATTACTGCCAATGTTTATTGATGTTACTCTTTTCAAATGGATCCTTTGAGGACCTTTGTGCTATTTTGTTGGGATATACGTCTAACTGCGTTAGGAGGAAACCCCTACTCCAATCAGTTGATCATAAGGGAAGGGATAACTAAATGCTAGGAAAGGGCTAGATTTCGGTCGGCACTGGTAGAGAATATTTTGGGGAAATATATGAATAGCGCTGTACCTGTACTTGTGTAATGACATATTCATCCTCAAATTAGTGTGTTTATAATTAAGTTGTCCTCAGATCATGAGATTTGGAAGGTGATGCAGCTATCGCTATGTACTAACTTCTTCTCAGTCATATTGACAACATGACTCCTCTTATGTCTAGACACATGACGCCTCAGCCTGCAGGTGAGAGGAGCTACCACACGCAGCAGTTGTATCACTGGTTGAATTCAGTTTAATTAGGTATTTATGGAGTGCTCAATCTACCATATACCACAATAGGCTAATCAGGCTGTAATTTACCAATTCATTTACCTAAACTACAGAGAAAATATAATTAAAGACCTACTGGTGGCAGTGCAGAGATTTGGCTCTGGATTCCAAAATTATAAAAGCACACTAAGCCAATCAAGTAAAATGCTTTGGCTGAGTCTTGCTAGCAAGAGTCACATTTTTATTTTGTACTCACTGTCATGTTTTTACAATTAGTTTTCTGCAAGGTGTCAAATGTGATTGAAAGGGGGCAGTATCAGCGAATGTTGTGAGTATGCGTAATAAACTTGAATTTAATTACTTATTTACTTACAACATATTATTTAAGTAAATCATGACTGTTGACACATTTCCATCATTACACAAATATCACTTAATCCAACACTTATATGGCTGCTTACACATGCTATCAGTTATTGGAAGCTCCTAGTAAATGACCCTCCAAGTCAGATTTGGAAGTTTGAAACCTGTGACTCAAGTAGGCAAGTTGTGGTAAATTTTAAAATACATAACATCTTATCAATTGCAGAACTGTTACAACCTAACAAAACACTTGAACACAACCATGTCAGACTTCCCAGTTTCCAATTTCTGATGCGCAGTGGCACTCAAGTCAGAGGCACATAATCAAAATACTGTCTTGTTGTCTGTCCAGTACTGCAGGCTAGCTGTATTTTCAGATGCCCTTGTTGTTCCTAGTGTTGATTTAACTAGGCGGGTCAAGACAGTAAGTGACTAGGCTGGTCAAGAGACAGATATAGAAGCACTGTTTATATCTGCCTGTTACAGGTGTCCTTCATCCTGATCTTGACCGGATTTTGTCTGCTGTGACCAAATCATATCATAGTACATCTTATTTGTTATTTGTTTTGCCATTAATTCCTACCCCAATACTGTCAATCACAATTTCCTCGTCGCAGCAACGCCACATCAGGCGTGGAAGAGTCGAAGAATGACACGTGTCTCACAAAACCCATCTGCTTCTCATCACGCTGCTCGCTGCTTTCTGCTGTACTCCCGGGAACTGTTGGTATGCAGCAAACAGGTTAATGTGTCTTTTAGTTGTCTACACTTGCCTAAACAGTTGAGCACAATCAGAATGTGGACCACATCAGAACAAAGGAAGCATGTTAGAACCAAGTATAAACTGGGCTAAAGGACGCATTTAGCCAGAAAGTCAAAAGTTGCAGACTGTAAAGGGTAAGTAAATGGTATTAAAATTCCACTTATTACACAATTTAATTTAATGATATTCAGATATTCAACAGAATTGTTTGGTATTTTTGTGATGGTACTTGTTGTAACATAACCAGTACATCCTATATTGATAACAGAGATCCGTGTATATCTGTTGTTTGCCATTACTCAATGCCCTTGTCAATACCATCCACATTATTATTTGTGATTGTGCGACATAGAATTGTAACATTTGTGATTAAATGAAGAACAGACATTCATACTGTATAATTACTGACTGCATGTTAGCATCCCTACTACCTGCTAGCACATACTGTACAAAGTGACAGAAACATGTTTGAATGCAGGACAGAACACCCACTGTACAGAAAAGGATGTGTCAATACATTTACATTGATTCCCTTATGTTACAGGTTAAACAATGTGCCAAGCAGTCAAACTCACTTGGTATTGACCCTACGGCATCTGGGGCACTTGCTAATTAACCAACGGCTTCCCGGACACAGATTAATCCTTGTCCTAAATCTAAAAGCAAACTTTATGTAAATTCTACATAAAACATGCTTTATGTAGTGCAAGCCAGAAGCCACTTGTTTCCAGGGGCAGGCCTGGGTAATACTGTAATATGTTTACTTGTACTTAATTTTACTGAGTCCTTTACTCAAACTGTTCAGTGAGTGATTCTTACACTGTAGGCACTTGCAACTCACCACAGCTGAGTTCAATTCCAAAGTAAAAGGGAGTCACATGCTTGTAATCAAATTATTTCTAAATACTTCTAGAAGGTATCACTAATATTGTATGTGACATTTTAGGATTTGTTGAAAAAGGAAAGACTTAGTAAATTAAGAAGAGTTTTTGTCTTGTTCAACTGCAAACCAAAATACATTCAATATGTGGATACCAAACAATTTTAAATTTCAACAGTTTTAAGAAAGATATGGTGCTTTATTTGAATTAATTTCAATGGTGCCAATAATTTTAGCCACAACTGTATATACTTTAATTTGCAGCACAGTCAATTTTTATTACATAACATTACAATTACAATAGTACTCATAAGAATTGGCAGGCATTACAAAGTGTTATCTCATAAAGCTATCCCTGAAAACCACATATTTTAATATTCTGTGGTTTGGTAACTTCTGGTTCTATTGACAAAACTATTAGAATTATTTTTTAAAGATAAATGTAACATTGTAACTAAAGCAGAGTTACTAAAAGATTTCACCTTTCTTATAGTATACATATATTTCCATTTTATACTTAGATGTATAGATAAACTATATGCAAGTAAGAGGAATCAGTTAAGTGATAAGCTGCAAAAATAGCCACAAGTCACAAGCATTACAGCGCATGTATTAATTTATTATATGTTCAAAGTATGTAACATACTGTAAGGACAAACACTGACGGTAAAGGGGGAGAGAATTAGAAGAGCGCCCTGTCAGTATCATCTGGGATTGATTTTAGATCACAAAAATGGAAACTGGCATATGCAACGTGTGCAAAACTGAAATAAAGTGTTTGGCAAGAACCAAGCTCACAAAACTATTTGACTAGTACCTACTACCTAAAAAAAACAGTCATTGTTCATACCTTCAAAAGTGGCCATAAGGCTCCCCAACCAGCAACACTGATCCATGATCATACTGATCGCACACAAACATTCCAGATGCTCTGATGTCTTTTCAGGCACTTTTATTGGGCATTAGAATATTCCTTTGCATGTACCATTCATAAGCATATTTCACTCATATGTATCTATAATACTCAATGCTTCTACCATACTGTTCATACTCCCCTATCCTACTCTTTCAAAATTGATGCTAGTTTAAATTTTTTAGGTATATTACTGCCACACTTGCCATATCTACAAATTCAATACTACTACCAATAATGCTGATAGTTTACAGTACTCTTTTTAAACTGTTGCAATGTACAGTGTTATGTATATCATTGCTTTATCTTCCTGCTATATTTTTGCTGCGTGTACATTTTTCTTCTTAATTCTCACTATGTAGGTGTAGTGTGCTATGCCACCATTCATAAGCTTATTGCACTCATATGTATCTATAATATTCAACAACTCTCCCAATTACTGCTAGTTCACACTGTTACGTATATTACTGCCATACTTGACGTATCTAAATGTTCAATAATACTACCCAGATTGCTGCTATACCGTACTCTTTTTTAAAACTGCTGCTAGCGTACAGTGTTATGGATATTGTTGCTTTATTTTATTATTATTTTTCTGTCTAGCTATATTTTTGCCTATTTATTCTTCTTAACTCTCACTACGTACAGTAGTTGTCGGGTGCCATGTCATAAGAATTTCAATGTGCAGGATGACGCTGTGTTGTTCGGTGCATTCGACAAATAAAACTTGAAACTTTGTCTCTCACTCACAATCATGTCGTTCCTTCACCAGGTTTCCATCCCATTTGCCTACATGTCTGTTAGTGTATACGCTCAATTGTACTGTACGTGAGATAATTTAAATGGTAAACGTAACAATTTTGTTATTAACATTTGCACACGGGTTTTGTTAGCAGTACATTTTTCAAAATGCTGTGCGGTGCATTATGGGTAATTTCCTATACTGATTTTACGTATGCCGCCCGATGCCGCCACCTGCAGGTTAGTATGTCCAGCCACAGAATGGATGTCGAACGTATTAAATCCACCAACTTGATGTTCTTGGTGCCACATGAGGTCGCTGTCAAATTTTCAGCTAACATTATAGAACCTTCTCGCTCTCCGTTGAAAATGTTGGACGAACTTGACCGTTCCCAGGGTTAATTATGTCAAACATGGGGGCACGCGTTGCACGGCTGTTTAAGAACTTTAATATAGAAAACCGCGCACATCGTGAAATTGGAAAGGCAAAACCTCAACCTGCACCTCGACATCAGACCCACATTGATCCTATTCACAGTACACAGGGTGAGTAGTTAGCACACAGTACGTTTTGTCATTGTTTTTTGAAGACGGGCGGAGGGTCAACTACTCTGGCTGGTATAGTACTGTAATGTAATTGAATCAGTCTCTAATACATAATTTGAAAATGTCAATAACCTCTGTACGAATTGTTCCCAATCGAAGTTGGTACTGCGCCAAACCTTCTCCCATTCATTGATTGTGACAGTTGAGGGTGATCATAACACGCAGCACTTGTCTTAATCAATGAGAGAAGGGTCGAAAAGGAAACGATTGCGGAGTACACGTTGTTGGAATACTTAAGGGTGCAACACTCTTTTTATAACGCAATTTACCCCTGTCCTACAGTACTGTAATGTTAGCAAAACCAATAAACTAAGATCGAGAACTACCTGCCATCAAAGGGCAAATTGCCAACTCAACACTAGGGTTTACCCTAATGCTTAGCAGCCTGTACCAGCCTGAGTCACAGTTACACTTGCTATTGTTTCTTTCCAACCTGAGTCCTTAATGATTTTGTTTACTTCAGTTCCTGAGATCTCTGATGCTATCCACAAGAAAAATGACTCCCTATTAGTGTTTCTGAAATCTGTGTATGTGGAATCAAAGGATCCTACTCTAAAGGTGAGCCTAAATACATTTTAAACTGCAATTTCTTTTATGGTTTATGTGAGAGCTAGATTACCACCCTACTCTGTTTTGATCCAAGCAGGCTTCAAAAGAGGTGACTGAGGAGGAAGAAGTGCGCAGACCACTCATGTACAGCCTGCCTGAGGACCCTTATGGTATTGTTGAGATCACTGACGTTCCTAAAGGCAAACTATCTATTGTTGAGGCCCTCAAAGCTCTCAGCAATCACAAGAATGCTCCCCAAACATGGACAGTGGACAAGGTTGCCCAGGAGTACTCTCTTGACTTAAAAGACACTAAAGCACTTCTAGAGTATTTCATCCCCTTCGAGGTTAAGATTATACCCCCCAAGACACAGGATGCAAAGCAGATCAAAGACACCTAGGACGAGGTTGCTGTATTGCTGGCCTTTAAAGACTACAGCCATCAACCCAGTGTCTATGGACTATGTATTTGTAAATGCAATGGAATTGAAGGTTGTCTGCCCTCCAAGTTTGTCATGGATTAAAAAATGTCAGAATTATCCTCATCTTAATGAAACTGCTTTATTTTTATTTTCCATAAGGTCGCATGATATGTAAGCATGATATTTGAACCCTCTACTGTTGGGTTCAGAACGAGAAATGCTACTGCCGCACTCAGAAAGCTATTGAGGACATGGGGTCATAATATTTTTCCCCAGATTAGTCATGGAGAATCACGCTTGTTGACCTTGACCAAATGAAGCATACTGTATGCAACATTTTTACATACTGTAATGTAATTAGGGAAAATCCTGGACTTTCCAGGCATTTGAATCCAGTACTATAAAATAGAAAGGCTTGCTGCATTATAGAGGTGGTGTTATCACTGTCAATGTTGGAACAATTTTTTCTCTCCATATTTGTGACAGAATCTATAAACCTTAGTACATATTTAATAATCAAAGTCTGTATTAACAAGTTAATTTAATCTGTTATTTAATGATGTGATTTATAGCTATCATATTTGGCTTTTAATGTCCTTTTATACCTTTACCTTTGTGTAAAGTCAATGTTACATGTTCACACGTGATTGTAATAAGTGGATTTAAATGTTATTAAATTGGTTGATACTTCCCAATTTCTGTACCTCCCAGTCCCACTCCCTCCACGTTCCCAGTTTGATTGACGTGATATAACCCACGTCTCTGTTTTATATTTCTAAACAGTAAGTATTAAAACATTGTAAAGGGGCTGGTGAGTGCATGTTTTCTGAGCAAATTTAGGATGTAAGCTACAACATTATCAACCACATTAACCAAGCTTGCTGCGTAGCCTGGCTCACTGAAGAACTGCACAACTTTGACCGATTGTATTTATCACAATTTGCAATGATGATCCAAGCCTACATCAGGTTTGTGATTGACGGCACAATTACAAATTTGTGAATCCATCCCTAGGTGACCCTGAATTTGATTGTGTCTTGTTGTGGAAAACACTTCAGATCTCCAGCCAAAAAGATGCAAAAACTCAGGAACTTGTGAATTCAAAAATAGACTTTATTGACGTCATAAAGCTGTGCTGATCTGCAGAGCAACCAAGCCATGTTGGTCTGCAGAACAACCGACTTCCAAACCTTAGACGCACATTTTTATACAGTATGGTTATACAATGATATTAGGTCCTCCCATTATGCTAATTTCTGGATGGATCCTTCTCGAATCTTACATCAATGTTTCACAACCCTCTGGGATTCGCTCCCCCAGCCACTTCTCATCATCACTCAGCATATTCTCTGAAGTCGAAGGATTCCCTTATCCCTGAGCTCACTCATCCTCCCAAGACATTCAAGGACAAGCAACAGGTCATTCTGACATCCACATGAGATAAACTGTTGCTCCTTAGTCACATCAGTATAGTAAGAAGAAAAACCGAGCACAGCTGTTGACCTTGACACACTGTATCTTATTCCTCATCAGTTTCTCTTAACAATTAAATGTGGAAAAATCAAAGACAATTGGACTGTTTGGGGAAATTATATGAACCCTGGTCAAATATTTCATTAACACCCAATTGATATGCAAGAGATCACATGAGACGTTCTGTCTACTCTTCATCAGGTGGATGTGAAATAACATTTTATGAAAACATCCCTACAGTCTCAGTATGTTTTGCATTGCCCAGTGGTTGTGCCTCCATAGCCAATGTTGGAAGCATGAAATCACTGTGCGTGTCGCATGTGTCTGATATGCTGCCTAAATAGCTTCTCTACACAGACTGTCATGCTTATGTTTGTAAAATACTTTTTTTTTTGAATGTTTGTTCAAACAGTTGCCAGGTTTCTATTTGTGTTGTTCAGATTTCTGTGGCAGAGATGTAGGCTAAATCAGTGTTTTTTAAACATAGGTCTGTGGACCGGTGCTGGTCAGCATGAAATGCCGGCCAGTTAAATCTCACTCACAATCATGTTCATAGAACTTTTTCGTTGCTATTTTGTTTTCTTCACATACAGATTGCTTTCTATTTTACTACTACAAATTTGATTCTAGAGTTTGAGTGGTTAGATCAATTAGACGTGACCCTTTTCTGGAACAAGTACATGTCTTCTGTTTTCTTCAATTACTTTTACAAGCTGTGTAAGACGAGTGAAAAGGGACTGTGGCAATATCAAAATTGAAAGCAATGCACTTCTACTTTAGTCCACTCAATTATTTGATTCATGACGTTTTAATGAATATCCCAATACTATAGGGATGCGTTTCATTCATTACACACCATATCTGAATCCAACAGATTTAAATTGGATTGATTGTAATTTTACAGACTTGTGTTATTTAGGCATTAATTAACATTGTGATTAGCATTATGGCCATATTTATCAGAATTCTTTCCGTTGGTCTGAATTGTCCTTGAGAATGAAATTGCTAGATGCACCATGTTATCTTAAAACAATTCAGAGTTGTCAAGGAAACAGATATTGGAATGTCAAAAAATATATATTTTTTCATATTTATATAGCAAATAATAGAAAAAATGAATGCAAGTGGCGCCTAAAGGAAGAAAGCCGTACTGTGCCGGCTGTTGGACACAGACAATTTTCTTAATTTTGTCTCTGTACGCCACCACAATGGATTTGAAGTGAAGCAACTGAGATGCAATTGAAGTGCAGACCTTCAGCTTTAATTCAAGAGGTTGAACAAAAAATATGGTATGAAACGTTTTGGAATTGCAACCATTTTCATACACAGTTCCCTTATTTCAGGGGCTCAAATGTAATTGGAAAAATAAACAATCATAAATAAAATGTTCATTTTTGATACATTGTTGAGAATCCTTTGCAGGCAATGACTGCTTGATGTCTGGAATGCATGGACATCACCAAACGCTGGGTTTCCGTCTTTGTGATGCTTTGTCAGGCCTTTACTACAGCTGTCTTCAGTTGTTTGTTTGTGGGTCTTTCTGCCTTACGTTTTGTCTTCAGCAAGTGAAATGCATGCTTGATCTGGTTGAGATCTGGTGATTGACTCAGCCATTG
Organism: Esox masquinongy; assembly: GCA_016801175.1. NCBI lineage: Eukaryota > Metazoa > Chordata > Actinopteri > Esociformes > Esocidae > Esox > Esox masquinongy. The sequence continues at coordinate 33,394 of JACXGI010000092.1, forward strand.
CAGAATAAAAACTTCTGGGTTGCTTTCCAGTGGCACAGTGATCCAGTGCCATTGGAAGCCATGCATGCACATGCCATCACACTGCCTCCACCGTGTTTTACAGATAATGTATGGTTCGGATCATGAGCCCTTCCGAGCCTTCTCCATACTTTTTTCTTCCCATCATTCTGGTACAGGTTGATCTTAGTTTAATCTGTCCAAAGAATGCTGTTCCAGAACTGGGCTGGCTTTTTAGATGTTTTTTGGCTAAGTCTAATCTGGCCTTCTTATACTTGTGGCTTAGGAATGGTTTGCACGTTGTTGTGAACCCTCTGTATTTGCTCTCGTGAAGACTTCTCTTTATGGTAGACTTGGATAATGATATGCCTACCTCATGGAGAGTTCTTCACTTGGCTGGGTGTTGTGAAAGTGTTTTTCTTTACTATGGACAGGATCCTACGATCATCCACCACTGTTGTCTTCCATAGACATCCAGGCCATTTTGTGTTGCAGAGCTCACCAGTGCATTCTTTTTTCTCAGAATGTACCAAACTGTTGATTTGGCCACTCCTAATGTTCATGCTATCTCTCTGATGGATTCTTTTTTTGCAGCCTAAGCATGGCCTGTTTCACTTGCATTGAGAGCTCCTTTGACCGTCTGTTGTGGGTTCATAGCAACAGCTTCCAAATGCGAATGCCACACCTGGAATCACTCCAGACCTTTTACCTGCTTAATTGATGAAGAAATAATGAAGGAATTGCCCACACCTGTCCATGAAACAGCTTTTGAGTCAATTGTCCAATTACTTTTGGTCCCTTGAATATGAGGGGGCTACATATTAAATTAGTAGGAATTCATAGTAATTCCTAAAACTTTCCTCCAATTTGGATGTGAATACACTCAAATTAAAGCTGACAGACTGCCCTTTAAGCCCATATTCATTATTTAACTGTAACTTGAATATATGTTGGTGAAACTGTCAAAATAAACTTGTGTCAGTGTCTAATTATTTCTGGACCTAACTATATCATATTGATCCAGATCTGAGTAAAAATAGAAACTAGAGGCAGATATGTAAGAAAAGTGAAGAGAGTGGCAGACAAATTCACACAGAACGTGATATTCACAGATATTTCCGGATCCATAGGGTCAGGAAGTGAAAGTCATAAAACACTGATACACAGCCTCTTCTGTACATTTTTTTTCTGTTCCAATGTGTGTTCTGATTTTACAACAGAATATAATTATAATGGATGCAGGCAATTGAGTATAAATTCATGTTTTGGGATTCGTGTCAGTTTAAAAATAAAATCCTTACATGCCAAAATTATAAATCCTGTAATGCTTAAGTGTGCATGGCATAAGTTGCCATGAATGCAAAGTACAGTGAAGCACTATATGATTTATTGGCTCTGTACTTCAGCACTTTGGGTTTAACGTGACACAGCGAATGTGGGGTTAACGTGCAGACTTAGTTTTAATTTGAGGGTATTTTCATCCATATCAGATAGATGATTTTAAAATTACACCATGTTTTGTACATATTTTAGGGTTCCAAAAGTATTTGGACAGATTAACATTATAAAGAAGTCATGTTCAGTGATTGAAATGTCCAACCCACAGGTCAATTCTGACTCTGGTGATGCTCGCTAGGGCTGTACTATTGTCTTCTTCTGGGGTTTTTTGCCTTCAGGCTTGTTTTCAGCATGTGACAGGCATGCTAAATTACAGTGAAATTGGGTGATTTACTTGGCTAGTGAAGAACTATTACTTTTTGGCTGTGAAAATCTCCAATGTCTTGCCATTCCATGAGGTTTGAGACATTTGGTTGTACCCTTAAGAACTAGGTAGAAATCTGGCCAAATATTTTTGGCAACCAAAATGGGAGGACTGTACAAAACGCTATAATTTCAAGATAGTTAAACCGATATGGATGACAAAATCCTCCAATAATTAAAGCAGAATTTCTGCACTTTAACCCTCATCATCATTATATCATTTAAATTGCCAATGTAAAGGGAGGTGCCACTGTAAAAAAATAATTTGGAATTCACTTTATAGTAAGTGGAAATGAAAATGGTAAATTATTAATAGATAATGAAATGGTATTTATTTCCGTGCCACTATTGTCCCATTGGTCCTCACCAATGAAATTGTAGCCGGTAGCTCCCGAGATGGCGGTGGAGAAAAGAGCAGTGCTAAATGATGAGTCATTCTGACTCCCTGAGGCGATGGCCTTGCTCAATTTAGTTTGGGGAATTGGTTCGATTCGTTTTATAAAGATAATATAATGAAACTTACCTAATAGGCTATTGCAGCTTCTAATAAACACTTTTGATTGGACTAATACGTATTAATTATTATTTGAAATAAACATTGTATTTATTCTTGAGTGTGTTTAAGATTACAGACGTTGGATTGTTACAATGTATACAAAACATATATATGCACGTGCCTTGTTGGTCGAGTCATACAACCGAACCTTTACGCCTCTTTATGGTCCTTATCCATTTCAATTGGAGCTTTGCATTATGGGAGTATCCAATCCTGTCCCTACTACTGGGTGATGGGACTGTCAGTAACCAGGATCCGGACAGTGATTGTAGTTTGTAACAGTGATGCAACAGTATAGTTTCGACCCCCGGAATAGTGAAAGGTAAAATTATCGTTCTCAGGGAAAACAGAAGAATGAGGGTATGAAATACAAATATTTGACCTAGAATCAAATTATTTAATGCTCATTGAGTAATGATTTTGTTTGGTAGGCCTTGCGTAGAGCAATCCAGCCATCGGGGAACATATTTCGTGCGAAACAAAGCAAGAGGTATATGCGGATCACTGATTGTTGAATCGTGTAGGTGGCATTCGCTCTTCTAGTCGCCCTCCAAATAATGTTATTTCATTTGACGTATTAATCAGCGTACAACGAGAGATATCTTGTTGTAACTTATGATATCGAGGAATTACAAACAGCATCGGAACACCTTCGTGGATCAACCCAAAGACTGAAGTGAGGAACGTGAAATGGTCTTTGCTGAAACCTTTCTGTCCAGACCTGACCAGTCAACCTGAGATTTTGGAAGGAAAAAGGTAATTTCACCTTTTCTAGACCGAGGATTCTGCAGTTTAAGACAAATAAATTATAAACTACAAACAGTAATACTCCATGAGAAGTAGTTTTAATGAGTGCAATGTAAAAATGTAAAAACAAATCTACTTGTTTGATGAAACTAATCTTAAGGCCAATGATCAAACCAAAATCACTCAAATGTATTTCCACTATATAGTAATGTTGTAAAAAATATACAAATAACCAGGCCTTATAAAATGTGAATATGCATTGGTTTGTTTCAGGGTCTATATTGCAGAATGTACAGTAGGCTATACAATGTATGTGCTCACAATTTTCTGTCATGAGATCATCTTTACATTTACGGTAGCCATACATTATATTTGAAAGTCAGCGGAAATTGTAGACTTGCGTCTAGTGCAGAAAATCCATCAAGTACAAAGTGTATATATTTTAAAGTTTGTAGTCGTTTCAGTAACATTTTGGTCGCCTTATCCAGAGCGACTTGTTACATTTCTGTACTGGCCCGCCTGAATCAACACCCACTGGCGTTGCAGGCACAATGCGGTGACTACTGATCTACACGGGATGCCATTCATTCACGAGTCATTCATTTCCATGCCTCATATATTATGTTCAACTTGACAAGTGATTATTTGTAACTGTTTATTATTTGCTACTGTAAGAACTAACTTAGCGAGCTATATAAGGTTGTATTATTTCGCAATTTGAAAACTGGAGAATGTTATCCAGCTCAGTAACAAATGCATAATTCTAATTCATATCTAGACACAGACAAAATATTATTTCGGTTGTTGACTGTAAGCATTAGGCTACCGCTGCAGCTTGTTACTGGGCCGGTAATAATGTAGTTGAAAGGCCCATATATTATAAACAAAATCAACCCAAAATAGTTTGAAAGACAGCTCGTTTATTTGTAGTGGTTAATGAGTAGCTCAAATGCTTTTTGAACGAGTTACAAAGCAACCAGCGAGGCTTGCTGTCTGGCTCCAGGTCTCTGTTGCTAGGTTCCATGACTACTCAGCATGCAGTGTTATCACTGACTTTCAAGGTACCATGGTAGATCCTTTTTAACAGTTACTATGGTTTCTGTTAATATGTATTTGTACTTGATCTGATGAAGTGTTTTCTCTGCTCTCTTGTCTAGCTCTTCCATCACATTTTAAATGACTGATAAATATCAGAGTAAGGACTATGTGGAAGAATACTGGCCTAAATACTGTACTTCAGGTTTTTTTCTATTCCAAAGTAGTGTGTTAAAAAATGGCTGTAATAGGGCCGCTGTGTGCGCGTAGCTGACAAATGGCATTTGTGTCATTCTTTACGAAGAGGGGGCAGGAAGGCTAATGGGTGGCTATGGTTTTCCCTTACATTCAGCACAATAATGGTCTTTTGGAAAACAGAAAACCACTGAAATCCCTCTGTATTAGTATAATGTGTTTCCAGAATTATGAGTAAGTTAGAGTTGAAAACTGCTACCCTGTGCAGAATTGGTGCGACTGCATCTAACAGTAATGCCTGCCATAGCATCCTCATGAGAAAAGGGAGCAGGGCATTATGGTTAGTTGGTGTCTGTGAGTAGTCAGGTGGCAGAACTGGATTTAGTTTGAGTCTTGTTAGCACACATCATTTTGGTCTTAAATCGAAAGGTAGCTGTGCATATTTGAACCCTGTTGTCAAGGTGAGAGGAAGAGCATACAACCTACCTGTCATAGTTTTATTGATTAATTTGTTCTTGTTCGATTGTGGTGGCCAGTTGTTCTCATTAATAAAACATTTTACACTCTCCTTTTGTCTGGTAAATTGACAGACATAATACAATTTCCGCAGCATGGTTAGATGTTTGACTTTACTTCCAACCGACATGACACAATCATATCCTTATTTCAGTATAGAAATTAATGTAGAAAACAGACAAGGCCATTTAAAAAAAAAAAAAAAAGTTATTTAATATGCCTTATCCTACATCACATATCCTACATCACTGTACCTTCAAACTACAGTCAATAGAATGATTAAAAATAGAAATGTGAGTACATTTGAAAGTGCTACAGAAAATGTGAGACATTCATGCTAATTGATGGAACTGCTAATTGTTTGGCGCATTAAATACAGCCTTGTTCTCCCAGAGGACAAGCGGTTAAAATGTTTTTTGTTTGACTTTTTGCTTTAGAGACATTTTAAATGATACCAGCCGGTCTACAGAAACACTATCCGGTGTTTATTTAAGTGATAAGCCTTTTTTATTGCAGTTTTAAATTGTTGCCAGAAAAACATTGGCTTGGTCAGGGAAATGGTCAAAGAAAAATCTTCCTGGCATAGCTTAATTAATGCATATTGCTAATTGGCTTTTTTGAGGTGGAGAACATTGATAAACTAGTTGTTTTGGTATGCTTTTAATAGTGTAGTAACCCATTTTACATCTGTATAGTTAGACTCCAATGGAATACGGCCTTTTCATAGAAAGGAATCCTTTATCTCTTACAATCCTAGTTCTGGATATAAAACTGGAGCCCTACAAAGTGTTAACAGTCCTAGCCTAATCTAGATTTTACTCAGACATATCTAACCAGATACCAGAGCAATGCAGAGTTCTTGCCTGTTTCATATCTTGCATTATTGTTCATGGTCTGTGAAAACAAAAGGTCTCTTCCCTGAATCAGTTCAGGCCTGAACACACCTCAGTTATCCAGTAAACCTTTGAGCGCCTGGCACTGTCACATCTTAAAACCATCACCGATACCTCCCTTAACCGACTGCAATTTACCCACAAAGCCAACAGGCCTGTTGACAACACTGTAAACGTGGGCCTTCACTACATCCTCCAACACCTTGGCAACCCAGATAAGCCAATACTGTTTGTGGACTTTAGCTTTACGTTAGGTATCCATTAGTGCTACAAGACAAACTGTCTAAACCCCAACGTGTCCAGCTCCATCAGTCAGTAGATCAATGACTTACTGACCAACAGGTCATGGAACGTGAAGTTGGGAAAATACCTTTCAGCTGTGATTGTTCTTCCAGTGCTGTGGTCCTTACCAACCGGCCATTTATTGATGGAGTTTTACAGGACTATTCTCATCATGTCAAGCTACTGTAAACTGATTACACTCATTCACACTATATACACATACCATAAATGTGTACATCGACCATAAATCGTTGTATATTCACTGGTCATTGTCCGAATAGCTTATATCTCTATGCTGTGTCGGCTACTAGCATCACCAAATACTGGATGTGTAAATGTATTTAGCAAATAAAGGGGATTTGCATTCTAAATCAAATGCTACTGGGAAGGGAGGGACATTTGGTGATACATAAGTACACAAAGACCATCAGTCTTTAAACTCATTATGTACACCAGTTGAGCCAGCTGCTTGGCAGAGTTGAAGATGAGTTTTTCCTCCAAATGTAAACCTAAGAAAGCCATGTTGTGTGGAGAAAACCATGTTGTGTGTAGAGAAGTGCTGTATTCACAAAGGACATAGAGTAGTTTGGCAAGGGCATGGTAGATCCTTGCCAGTCCCATATAAAGTTGGCAACTTTTGCATATCTTGCTGTCTTCTCTGTGCTCTTTGTGTGGTATCAGGGGAGGATTTTTCTGACTATGCCCAATGAGGGCCTTCTATCCTGTCCAACACTGAGCGGATTAGAAGCTTTAGCGTCTTATTCACTGTAACACTGGGGGGATTTGTAGAGAAAGGATGTTTGCTCAATCTCTGTTGATCTTCTTAGAAAGTGTCTGATCATGCAGCCAGTGAATTACATCCAGGCCTCTGGGTACTGGATGTAAATATTTCAGTGAATGTTTCAGTTCCAATTGAATCGTGTCGTTTATTTAGTACACACTATTGTCTTTCAACGAAGGCAACATTTGAAAACCAAAAATACACATTTAAAATGTATAGCTAAGACCATACCATTTAGATGTTTGTTCTCTTGCTAACGGTTCCCCTTTCTGTCTTGCCCCTTTTCCAGTCTGATCTCCACAGCATCTCTCCTCCATGCTAACATGCTGGCTTCTTCAGTTGGACTAAAAACTGCATCTGAGGCCTCATGTTTGGCGAGAGAAGAGCTCCAGTAACAATGCCTAAATCCAAGCCTGCACCCCCTGGTGAAGAATGGTTTATTCCACTGTCATTCCCCCTGTGGAGGCAGGGGAGACCAGTAACGCCTGCCTTTACTGTCTTGTCATGGCGGGGATGTTGAACCACTCCAATCACCTCCAAGGCCAGCGTGGCTTGCAAGGCATGTCCACAGAAAACAGCTCTTACGGCTTCTCCTGGTCACCTCCAGACCTGTACCCAGTCCCGCCAACAGCCAAGGCCCAGGAGAGCATTCTGGGTGTCAACCTGCCCCTTCAGGTGTTCTTCTGCACGGCCATGGTCTCCATCCTGCTGGTGTCCTTCCTGGGAAACGTGGTGGTGGTTCTCATGGTCTACCAGCGTGCTGCCATGCGATCCGCCATCAATATCCTGTTGGCCAGTCTTGCCTTCGCAGACATGATGCTAGCCATCCTGAACATGCCCTACGCCCTGGTTACCGTGGTGACCACACGCTGGATCTTCGGGGATGTCTTCTGCCGGGTGTCGGCCATGTTCTTCTGGCTTTTTGTCATGGAGGGCATGGCTATCCTCCTGATAATAAGCATAGATCGTTTCCTGATCATAGTCCAGAAACAGGACAGGTTGAGTCCACACCGAGCCAAAGTGCTTATAGTCGTAACCTGGACGTTCTCTTTCTGTTTCTCTTTTCCACTAGCCGTGGGTTACCCATCCTTGCACATCCCCTCCAGAGCTCCACAGTGTGTGTTTGGTCACACCAGCGAGCCGGGTTACCAGGCATACGTGTTGCTTCTCATGCTAGTCTTCTTCTTCATCCCCTTCATGGTGATGCTGTACACCTTCATGGGGATCCTGAACACCATACGGCACAATGCCGTACGCATCCACAGCCACCCGGACAGCATCTGCCTAAGTCAGGCCAGCAAGCTGGGCCTCATGAGCCTTCAGAGACCATTCCAGATGAACATAGACATGAGCTTTAAGACGCGTGCCTTCACCACCATCCTCATCCTGTTTTCTGTGTTCACCGTGTGCTGGGCTCCCTTCACCACCTACAGCCTGGTGTCCACATTCAGCAGCCACTTTTACCACAAGCCCAACTTCTTTGAAGTCAGCACCTGGCTCCTTTGGCTGTGCTACCTCAAGTCTGCCCTCAACCCCCTTATCTACTACTGGCGGATCAAGAAATTCCGGGACGCCTGCCTTGACCTGATGCCCAAGTACTTCAAGTTTCTCCCGCAGCTGCCAGGACACACGAAGCGGCGTATCCGACCCAGCGCCGTGTACGTGTGCGGGGAGCACCGCGCCGTGGTCTGACACCGGAAGCACATCGGCAGAGACTCCACTGCCATGTACTGTAGGATTTGTTTGACCGTTTATATGATTTGCTCCCTTCAGTCCAAGTATTGACGAGTTGGTGATGCCTGTTTTTACGAGAAAAGTAGATTTTAGCTGTAGAATTTGTTTACAAAGCGTGTACATTAACTGCTTCTGTGGTTTTGAGTTGTGGTCACAAGGCAGCCAGGATTTACTTTGTGTCATTGATATTCCTATTTTGTTCTTTTGTGCCTACCTAAGTAGTCTATGCCAGTCAGAATGCTGCTACATCTGGTGAAAATGTGCAATTTCAGTGTACTGTACTTGAATGTAATAAAACAATTTGACATTTGATACCTTGTAAATAAGGTCTTTGGTGTTAATGTGTTTAATAAAAACAAAGATTTAATAGAAGTTGTTACTATTGTCTTTGCAACCCAGAGCTTTTTAGAAGATTTTTTTCGTGTCTCAACATGTTCCAAAATCCCATTTGTGGTGTTTTATGTACCATGAACTCTAGAAATGCAGTTAGGGTATTAATGAGCTATGTTGTTGTTCAGTGAATATGTTTCACATTCTGTGAGACTATGTAGCTAACAAGAAAGGCTCCCATAACTTTAGAAATGTTCTCTTATGAGTCTCATTAGGTTAATAACTAATGTTTGATAGGGATGTACCTATGACTTTCCCTTAATGTGAAATACAACTTATCCAGAACGTGATTACTTGGTTCTCAGATCATAAGGTATTTGTGTTTTAGCCATGTTTCACGGGAAGGGAGTATGTAACAACTATTTAGCATTAGTTGAAGCATTAGTAAAATTCCATGGGCACTCCCAATAAGGCCAAATTTAAATCATTGATATCACCGGCCTACCGTATATTCACTCTGCACAATTGTCCAGAGACAAGGTTACCAATTCTCAGATGTCTTTCAAAGGTTAGGGTTAATGAAGCACATCTCTCTGCATCAGACAGCAGCATCTTTATCCTCATATACCTTACTTCCTGTGATCCGTTTCACTGTCTTAACACGTGTGAAACCTTTCCACTGTGCATTCATGCATGATTTCTATAAACCCGTTATTTCCATAAATCCACCTTCATCCTGGCCGTTGATATTAGTTAACATTTCAAAGCTGCATTGGTTCACATCCAACTCGAATAGATGGTAATAGGTGAATAAATTACAAAGCCATTTATTTTAATGTGAACTTAAAAAGCAAAGGTAATCTCGGCAGGCACATTTAGGACCTTAATAACAGGGATTGAAAATGAAGAGTCAGAGAGAGAGAGAGAGACAGGTCTGAGGCAGCATCACCTTAAACAGATGCCAGACTGAAAGATCAACGGGTTGATTTCCAAAATGGACATTTAGCCTCAAAGAGACTTCGGCCCCTGTGGCCTTTTGCAGCTGAGCCAGGTCCATAAAAATAAATTCAAAAGAACACACAGTTGGACAAAGACGGTTCCTCTCAGCTCAAGGCGTATAAAGGATGGCGTTCTTAATAAGCTTCCTCTCTGGAATTCATTATCCTGCTAGCAGTGACTAATCAGTGAGCTTGGGGCTTTGAAGTTCACTTTAATCATAGCTCAGAGCACAATTACTAAGCAACAGCAACTTGGAGGTGTCTCAAGAGAATGTGGATCTACGTTAGTATTGTTCAGTAAAAGTGTCGCTTTCCTCCTAAGGAGCCTGGAGTTTAAATAACATGCATTATAGCATTTGTGTTGTACATGACACTAATTATATATGCAGAACGGTTGCATGTCTACTGTGCAATGACCTGGTTCTTTGATGTTGCAGATGTGTCTGTGTTGTCTAATAAGTAGACCGTAGTTATCAGTTCACATCCAATTGATTTATTATTTATTATTTTTGGGCATGTTCATGTTCTATTTGACAGAGATAAAGGGGAAGGGTTTAACTGAAGGTGCAGTCAGCTGGATTTGAACCCAGGCTGCAGAAGTGCATGTGCAACCAGACCACTGGACCATTCAAGCTCACTGCAACAACTGTTTTTACATGATTTGTTTTCTGAGTGACTTGTCTAATGTAATTGGCTGGCAGTAATGACTTCAACAAAAACACAATTGGCTGGATTTAAACACGGCCCTATGGTTCTGTTCTGGCCAACAACTGTTAGTTAGTTTACCATGAAAGACAGAGTATTAAAATAGCAGGCAACAGTAAAGAACAAGTTGTGACACCACAGCTTTGTAGAAGCGAAACATACACAGCGCCTCTGCTCAACAAACGGGAGAATTAAAATCATGGTTTGTGGAGCTGCTGCAGTTTGTCAACGACATGTGCTCATCATCCTCACTGCATCCAGCAAAAGTGGTTTCAATATGCCCATAACCAATAAGAATGAAGTCCTCCTATGTGGCAGAGCTCCAAGATATAGAACAATCATTTGCTGCTGTAACCCCGGTTGTATGGGTGGAGCAGATCCCCATAGGAGATTTTTGGGGAAGGCTGATTGTTGGGGCATGTGCTCCCATTTGATGTGGCTCAGTTTCATGATGTTTATTATGTCTGCCCGGGGTCCAAGCCTAACATTTGTTTTGTCAGGCTATGCTGTCTAGGCAACAGAGTGAACCAAGTGGTGCTCACCAGCCAAAACAGGTCCCCATTTGTCTACTACTAAGATTACTACCAAATCTTAGTATAATATATTATGACCTGCAAACTAAATTCCTAGGGTTCTCTTTCACGATCAGTCTATGAATTAATCTATAAGCAGAATAGAGTTCCATCTCACAAATACCCTAAAGACAAAAAAATCTGAGAGAAATCAAATGGAATTGGCAGAATACACCAATGGAATAGGAGGTTTAGACAAACTTGAAAACTGGAAAATCGCAACTCAGAAACTGAAAAAAGCCAGTGGTCAACAAACATACCTACTGTATAGGCTACTGTCAACAGCTGCAGTAAATGTTACTTTGGCAAATTAAACGTAGGAAGTCGTATTCATAATATTTATTTATTTAAAGCATTAATATCCTTGAATTGTACATTGAACATAAATTGTACATTGAACAAAATTTGATTAACAGAGAACAAGACACTGAATGATGTTGAATAGTCTCTTAGCGTCTTTATTGTTTGAAAGTGAACGAAAAATAGGGGGTCTAGATAGAAAAAAATATACAGGGGAGTTGAGATAAAAAAAAAAAGAATTATGACGGAACTGTTAAATAGACAAGTGTTTGCTTGATCAAATTTCATGTTCATGATTCCCAAAAGAGATGGAGTTCGAGAAAAGAAATGAGATGGATGGCCTCCAAAAAGAGAGGGGTGGCCGACTTGATATATAGAGAATCCAGTATAACCTTGGACTGAAAAACAATTACAGTTGACACTTCTATGCTTGGGCCCAGTCTCATTACAATACAGATAACTCCTCCAGCATCGGCTCTTGCTTGTTTCCATGGCAATTGGAGGCATGTGCATGTGGATAGGCTTGTGTGCTGCATGAATCCCCCCCTCGTCATTGGCGGAGCGCATGCAGGTCTATGTGACAACCACCCGAGGCAGACTCCCCCACACGCAGGACGGTCAGGTGGTAGACAGACACTGCAACGCATAGGATCTTCACTGCTCAAAAATAACTACTAGGCAGGCAGACGCTACACATTTCCACACTTGTATTGTTATAACGTCAAAATGAACATAATTGGAAGTCACTGGTCCAAAAGAAGTCTGTAATGTCAAAGTGAAAAACAAAGTCTGCAAATTGTTCTAACTTAATTACAAATATGAAATAATGTATTGCATACAATTGCGCAAACTGCAACAATAGCCTGGGTGCTTCACAAAAGTGGCCTTCATGAGAGAGAGAGGCTCAAAAAGAAAACCACTCACATTAAGTCTTACCTAGACTTTGCCGAAAGGCTCTAGGGGACTCTGAGATGACGTGGAAGAAGATCTATGGTCTTATCAGGCTTTTTGGCCTCAACGCTAAGCGTTATGTTTGGCACAAGCCTAAAACTGCGCCTCATCCTGAGGACACCATCCCTACTGTGAAGCAAGGTGGTGGCACCATCATGCTATCGGGATGCTTCTCTGCGCCAGGGCCTGAAAAACCTGTGAATATAGAAGGCAAAATGGATGCCACAAAGTACAGAGAAATCCTGTAAGAGACCTGAGACTTGGGAAAAGATTCATATTCCAGCAGGACATTGACCCCAAACATACAGCAAAAGTTACATGAGTGGCTTAAAAACAAATAGGTCAATGTCTTGGAGAGGCCCCGTCAAAGCATGGACCCCCCAAAAAATTGAGAACATGTGAAGAGTTGAAAATTGCTGTTCATCCAAGGTCCCCATCCAACTTGATGGAGCTTGAGCAATTTTGCAAAGAATGGTCAGAAACTGCTTTGCTCAGATGTGCAAAGCTACGTACAGACATATCAAAATATACTCGTAGCTGTAATTGCTGCCAAAGATGCCTCTACCAAATATTGACTAAAGGGGGTGAATAGTTATGCAATCAATTATTTTCCGATTTGTATCTGTAATTTAGAAGAATTTGTAGATTTTATTTTTCACTTTACATTATGGACATGTTGTATTGATCAGTGGCAAAAAAATCCTAACTATATCCATTTTGGGTTCAGCACAATAAAATGTGGAAAGGTCTAAGTGGGTGAATACCTTTGAAAGCCACTGTACAGTATGTTATTTCATATTGATTGAACACTTATTTTTAACCATCAGATCAGTAGACAAATGGAAATAAGACACTTTAACAAGTTTAGTTGCACCCAAAACCAATACAGTATTAATTGCTAAAATTTGTACTCTTAAAATGTTCACTTGGCACAGCCAGAAGAGAACTAGTCACTCTTCTGAGTGTAGTTCCTCTCTAGGTTTCTTCCTAAGTTTCGGCCCCTTTTAGGTAATTTTTCCTAGATACTGTGCATCAACGCTGTTGTTGCTTGCTCCTTCGGATTTCAGGCTGGGTGTTTTGTAAAAGCACTTTGTGACTACTGCTGATGTAAAAAGGGCTTTATAAATAAACTTAAGTGGGAAGTGCTATGCTGCAAAGGTTTGATAACACTGACTTTCAGTCCTGACGCGAGAGTATACAGCCTTTGTTTGTTTTTCTGTTAATCATTTTTAATATAATCTATTTCGAACACACTTTTCTTTCTCAACATTTTTTATGAATTCCTTTAACAAACAAATATGACCTAAAGACAGACAAACAAAAACAGTGCAAAAAACAAAGAACCCAATTGGCCCCCCATCTCCCCACAAGGTCTGACATGATACAAGTGTCTATACAAGTAGCTGTGCTGGTTAGTGGGCAGTGAAAATAGTGGAGTAGTGTGCTCTCTGCAGTTTATCCAGACCAATGGATGTGACCTTTCTGAATGACTGGAATACCTTCATGAACTTTTCAGATAAACTTGAAGTGTTTCCCATTGTAACAGTTCCTGAGCAGTGGTGTCATTTTGTCTTTTGCTTGTTTAGTGAGAAACTGAGGGTTAAACCTATTTAGTCCAATGTCCCTGAGTCTGAGAACGTGGTCTGTGATCCAAGATAACGGGTGTAAACACTGTGTGAGTGAAACAAATATTCTCTACCTGTGAGTTGAGGCCGTCTGTACGTCAAATAGATTAGGTCTATAAGCTATCGTTTTTCACAGACATTCACAAATTAGCTTGAGTTAAATGTAGGGGCATGGTGGTTGGACAATCAAAGTACTGGTCTAACACACGGTTCATGTCTCTTCTGATGACCAGATTAGTCTGAAAGATATTTGGTATCAGGGCTAGGACCTTTCTGAAATAGGTGGGATTTTCTATCTTTGAAACATAGATAAACATTACAATAAGGGGGTACAGTTAAGCCTAATACATTTTAACATAATACATGTTAACATACCATGGAAATCATTATTGGGATGGGATCTTATGAGATTATATCAGAGGAAAGATATTTCTGATGGCAGAGGACCTCACCTCGCTTCACTTATTGGATGAAAGCTTGGGTGTTCAATTAAGTATGTTAAGTCCCGTCCTATCATTTTCAGTTGTTAGGGAGTCTTGCGTGACATGGCTGTATTCAACCTCAGACGACACACCCCATTTCCTTTTTGTAAAATACATATTTCAGGCATTGTTTCTGCTTTATTAAACAGGTGGTAAAAGGAAAACATTTTTAGTCATAAATCAATGAGCCAGATTCAAACAAGCACTGCTAATGTACATGTGCACCAGAGACAGCAACTAAAACTGTCATGACTAGAGTAATAATCCCCGCTAACCCAGAACTAAAGTCTTGCGTAATTGGTCAGATGCTCGATGACTTTTTGGATCCACACGTCATATGAGATCAGAATAGGATCAAAGAGCACCATCTCTCTCTGAAAATTACCAGCAAGTGTATGAGTGATATCTCCCATCCCCTTCTGAAATTCAAGGGACACAAACACCCACAAACCTTTCCCGAGGAAGGCTGTCCCCGTGGGCCATCAATTCCTGGGTGGAGATGATCTGATAACCATCATGGCAGTCTTTCCATACAGACACCAATTAAAAATGCCAATAACGACGACCGTACATCCGGCGCAGACAGAAAACAAAGCTAACAACCAAACACTCTTCAACTGCTACACCGCCGTATACTGTAGAGTAGGTTGGCTTCCTGTTTCCTAGCCTAATATGGTGCCTGGGCAGTCAGTAGGCAAAGAAAAGCATCATCAGGCAAACTATGAATCTGCGGTCCAAACTCTGTGGGTTGCAGACTGGCACGTCAAGTGTGCGGGCTGTAAATGCATAACCTATAAACAAACTGTCCAGTTTTCCACATCGCATGTAGTAATGGCTGTTGCGTTGCGTTCATGTATTTGCATGCTGAAAAAACAACAAATGTATGAAAATGGACAGAAACGTATATCGTATGACATCACATTTTGTTTCTTTCCATAATACAGTGTTTGTTACCTCTGAATTACCATGTTTGGTATCTGCCCAAAAGACAAAAACTATGTTATAGCCCAAAAAATGAGTTTTTTCTTTTATAATGCCATTCAATTGGTTATTAAATTACCTTATTGAGGACTTATGTTATTCAGATGAGACACTGCACAAAGGAATTTACCACAAATCATTTAAAATGCATGGACCATGTGAGACCATTCACGCTGTACACCCATCCTGTGTCTAAACAAGTAAGATCCAGAAATCACTTTGTAAGACAATTGTGTTCAGGTTAGCTGATATACAGCATTACATTGTGACTAGCTGTAGCCATGCGATTCGTAGACCAGCCAGCCGTTACCAACTGCAATGCAGTCGATGCTGAACGAGCCCATTCACTCTTCAGTCCCAGACGTCATCTTCTGAGAGAGGACCAGATCCTTCACCTCACTGGTCAGGGAGACCAACTCCTTTCGGATGGCCTCTTCCTCATCCCCCTCCTTCTGGCTGTCTCCTTCTCCCTGCTCCCGCTTCTTCCCCTGGCTCTGGCTCACCAGATGCTTCACCACCAGGGCCTGGTAGCCAGTCAGCAGCCTGTGCTGCTCCTAGAACACAGCATCAGAACTGCATAAAGAACAACGGTTCCCCGGGTTAAACTGTGGTGGACAGATCCACAAAAAAGCAAATTCTGTGCCACCTGGGAGAGACAAATCACACCACTAACGACACTGTTGGCGGGCCAGTACCTCAGAGATGCGTCCCACAAGAGTGCCAATGATCTGGGGCACACAGCGTCCGGGGGCGTGCAGCATGCAATTGGTGCTGGCCTGGAAGAGCAGCACACTGGTCAAGTGGAGAATCAGGGCTGGGTCCTCCGCCTCCTTCAGCTGCTCTACCAGGGCCTGCCGGTGCAGGAACAGGGCCTTCCTAGGAACCAGAACAAAACCAAGACGCGCAGGTCAGCCAGGAAGGTTTAGCACCAGAGACAATAGCCCAGATCCATGTTACTATCATATTCATCTGATGATAAAAAAAAGTTACAATAATTGCCATGTAATACGTCTGTCATTTTTAAATGCTACTCATCAGGCAACTGCCTTTACCGTTCTCTTTTCTTATCTCCCTTCTTCAGCATGAAGCCACAGACCTCAACCGCGGTTTCTATACTGGTTAAAAAATCTTCAATTGCCTGAAAAAGATGGACGGCGTCAGACAAGCTTGACATCCATATAATACATTCAAAACAACATGACTTTTGTTGTTTTGAATGTTGTTTAAAAACAACTTCTGCAGTGATCATTTAAAGCTAAATATCCAACAACAACGTGTATATGTTACTTTTCCATTCAGACTGTTGTGCACTTTCATAAGAGGTCCTTTGGTTTCCTCTGGAAGCTTTCCTAATATCTTCAATCTGACCTAAAGGGAGAGATGCACAGACATGTACTGTGGTGTGGGAACGTGAAGCACATGAATGAAGCCTCGAAAGCTCACAACTGATTGGACTCAACTAGATCAAAATGACGAACTAAGAGGTAAGCTTGCCTCGTTGGTGATTGAGTTGGGATTCTCTACGGACATCATGAGTTCAGCCGCCATGAAGTTCACCAGGATGTTGGTGACATCAGTGCAAACAGTCTTCAGAACGTGCTTGGCAATATGGACCTGAGTCTCATCTGTAGGCACAGATATGAATATGCTGAGGCTGCATAAATCAGCTTTTACATTAAATGTGTTAGTGGCGAGGACCACCTCTACTTTAAAGGCAAATTCAAATGGTTCACCTGAGAAGAGCTTGGTCCCTTTCTCAAAGAGCCTGATGTTGTTGTAGAGGTTGGAGAGTTCCTCCTGGAAGTCCTTCACACTCCTCTTCTTGGTTACTCCCGTAGTGGAGCTGGTAGAGGACATGAATACGGTCCGAACCACCTCCTGGTACGTCTTGGTCAAAGGCCTGAAGACAGAGCAAGAGTCTTGCTTAAAACTCGCACATAGTATTTCTTTGGAGGAAACCGCATGTTGCCTGACAGGGATTGTGACAGGAAACCTTAATAGATGCTCTGCCAATTCACAGAGGACTTCTTCAGGGCAGTCACACACTCGCTCTTCCAGGACAGCCACAATCTCCTCCAGGGCCATGAATGGGACTTCAGTATGTTTGCTACGATCTGCAAAAGAGAGAAAAACTCAAATATAATTGACCTCATGGGGTACCACAGTTTAGTTTCTTACACTAACAGACTTAATGACCCAGGGGAGTGATCTCTTCCACAAAGTGATCTCTTCCGACACAACCACTGAGACCTCATTACAGATGATTACCTCGTTGAACAAACAACGTGCCGCACATCAGCTTGAAATGTTATTGTGTACAACCACAAACTCTGGGGTGGCACACTTTGTGAACCCAGCGTGAAACCAAGGCAACATAAGGTGTAGTCCTACTTTGCGGGGTGACCGCCGTCTCCTCGTCACTGTCGTCATCCCTCCTGGTCTTCTTCTTGGTTTTCCGTACCCTGACCTCTCGGGCGTTGCTTCCTCCACCACCTCCTTTACAGCCACTGCCCTCTAGGAAGCACAACCACCACAGAACACTTCAGAATGAAATGGCTGCCAGGGCTGACATTTTATTGTCTGGAATGAAGACGTGGAGCTCCTGCGGATGGGCAGACAATGTTGGGTCTGATGTGCCAATTCTCCAAAGGCTATTTAATTAGTTCCTCCTCAGCCTCAAGCCCCTTTGGGTTTCATGTGGATCCGCTAGTCGACATGCCCTGGCCTCCTGTCAGTACCCACGCTCTGTTCAGAACCCTCACTGTTGACACGACGTCTATATCTTAACAGCTGTTGTGAAACATTTCTAAAACATTTTTTCAGTCTAACTTATGATGTAGGCTATGACTATGAAATAGGTTGCCAGAGCAGTGTGGCAAATGTTGCTTTAGGGGGAAAAGATTAATCTGTGTTTAAACCGCAAATACACTTGTCATGTTGTAATCTTCATAGTTATGCTACCACACTGTAGCCTGGATTGGTATGATTGCAGGTTGCCTGAATTCCACCTCTGGCCAGTCACTAAGTAACCAGTAACCAGTCTTACAGTCATTGAGTTTTACATAGCCTCGTCGGTCTGCCTACCAAGACAACGTTAGCAATTAGAAAATGTGATGAAATACAAACAAAAAATACATTCTACAGTGCTTGGGTTTGATATTCTTCCTCAAAAGCTTTCCTAAACAGACTGCTTTATTGGGTCGCGCTCATATTTACAAGACTATCGTTGAAGACACAAAACATGCGGAGAATCCAAGACTTACACCAAAGATGTCTGATCATCGCTGCGCGTGGGGTAGTGCTAGAGGCAGCCGCTACGTAAAAAATCTAAATAGAGAATCCTGCACAGCTGTAAAACCTTCTGGATCTTTAGTCTCGAGAAAGATCAGAGAAAATCTGGATCTCCAGCCACTCTACTGAATAATGGGTGACGGATCAGGAATACAAACTCTCCAAACACACGGTAGAAAGCTGAGATGAAAGGAGTTTGGAGACCGCGTTTACTTGATAGCCTAACAGACAGACATTGTGTAGAGGGGTCAAAATGAAGCCTGCACTACTGTACCTGTAGTCTTTTTCCTTCTCTCCGCCTCTCTTTTCTCCTTTTTAGAAGGGGCTGTATTTTCTGTCATTATAGAGCCGAGCTTCAAATCTTCTTCTGTAATCAGGAAAACCGGGTTGTTCTTGACTTCCTGAAAGAAAACAGCCTTGCATTGATGAGGTATATAACACATCAAAAGACCATCAGACAACGTCGTGAGCCGTGGGTTTTACCTTCTGAGCTTTATGCTGCATCGCCTCATCAAAGAGAGCGAGGCAGTTGCTGATGAACTTCTCGCTGACCACCACCGTGTCTCCGAGGACCCTGGCGGTCGACTGCACGTTGGTCGTTCTCATGGCCTCGTTAATTATGATGCCAACGTCCTCCATGGACAGACAGGTGGGCAGAATGGGCTACATGTCAAAAGAGGAAAAGTCAGCTGCCTCACTGATATGAAAACCGGGAACATTAAAAAGCTTTACAGACATTCTGCCATGTACTAGAGCAAGTCCTTAATAAATACAAAAATGGCTACTATATACATGTGTGATTAGGCAGAGAATTTATAAACCAGGAAGGTTTGTATGGACCTGCACATCGGTCCATGTGGCAGAGTTGACAGCCTCCTCCACAGAGGCTTCCACCTGGTCTACCAGGGCTTGGCCCACACAGGCTGCCCTGAGGAACAGCAGCTTGCTGGACTTAAAACGCTTCTTGATGTAACTCACTGCGTCAGGGATGCCTAGCCTGACCAAGGCATCAAACTCTTGAGCGGAGGGGTAAAAGAGAGAGCGCCTTCAGACTACAGGTCACAGTTAAGGCTGAATTCAGAAAAATAAATATTATAACCACAAGTTATCACAAATACTTTCAGGGATAAGCACCTAAGTATCCATTCTGTTTGAGGAAGGAGTCCACCCAGGCGTTCTGTGTTTTGGAGTAGATGTCTGGGATGTAGACAGCTTTGTCCTGCCGGCCCCCCACCACAGTGCCTTTCAGACGATCAGTATTCACCAGTTCCTCCAGAACAGCTAGGGAACAAAGGACGACGACGAAACAATAGTTGAATGACAACGGCAAGCGTATAACTGCATTAATTTGATTAAGCCAACTGAACAATTGCATTGTATAGGAACACATGGATCAAACCATGTCTACAACCTAAACACACATGGTGTATTGCTGGTAATACATTACCAGGTTGGACACAGACAAAGGAATACAGTAGCTACTTACAGTAAAGGAGATGTTCTTGAAAACCATAGACTGCAATCATGTTGCTAACTGATGTTGGCCTACACAAGGACATCAAGAGGATTCAGGTATTAGGAACCAGGTGAAATCAACAGAGATAGAAGGTGACAAATCATTTGGATGGAACATACCGAGTAACAGCACTGAAAAGCCCCCGTATGCGAGCCCTGTGGCGAGACACGAACGCAGGGGTGAATATGACTCCCCTGTTGAACTCATCCATCTGGCCATGGAGGATTTTCCCTAGGCGCTTTGACAGCTCCTGCGACACGGGACGACACGGTCACAGAGGTTAATGTTACAGATAGGAACTGATTGGACCAGGCGGGTGCCTCACTGAGACCCAGGATCGTATTCTACATGTACGTGTGCCTCTTGACACACCTCAGTCAGAAAATCCCCGGGAAGGTCATGGATTTTGCATAGTTCTGGGATGTTCACCATGCCAGCCTCTTGTAGTTTATCATTCACCTCTTCAGCGATCCGATCCAGGTAGTTTCTAGGAGACAGAGAACAATCGAAACAAATCTGATAACCGTGTAGCTGAACTGTCCTAGAATAATGCACTGGGGGTGTGGTAGATGGCCAATGTGGTATCCAGGGTTTCAAACCTCCTTGTTTATAATATAAAATATAGATAACGTGGAAAAGTCTTACTTATCGATAAGTTGCCCCAGCACCAATTGAATGCTTCTGTCAGATCTAGTGATGTCATTTGCTCTGACCTCAACATGGACCCAATCAACGTTGATAATCTATAAACAATAAAAGCCTTGTTGTCAGCCAGTATTTGACACTGTAAATAAAATAAAACTTAACTATTGCTACACAATAACTGGTAGTATTGCAATGACACACACACACACCTTTTGTAGGTCCACAATGTTGACACGACCTTAGGGAAGCAGAATGACAAGAAAGAGTCACAGTTAAATATATATATCAGTGTATTGTATTCAACAGACACTGTAAATCCTAGGTTTACTGTCACATTTTAGCCACGGGCGGTCTCTATCAACTATGGTACAGGAGATCATTTCCACAACCCTTTGTCCATGTCAATTACTGTAAGTGTGCGTTAAACATAGGATTTATGCAGACGTGGGCGGGGAGATTAATTTAAGAATTTTGGTATTGAAATCAAAAGTAGGTTGTCAACCCAACTGACCTCCATGTACATAGAGTTCATCTTTGATCTCCCTACTGATTTGGGAGGGAGTGATGTACTCCTTTCCATCAATTGTGTGTAACACATCCAACTTTTTCTCTTCGACCAGCTTGGCAACTATTTCAATGCAGTTCCTCTCGGACAACCTGGAAAGAATTTAGAGGCATTGAGACATTGAGATTATACATTAAGATTATATAATTCAAATCTAAAGCGATATCATATATTTTTTGATAGTATCGGCAATGGTTTGCTCTAACAGCTGTTTCCCCAACTGGCCAGGGGTTCTGTTAACATTTACCTTGCAGACTACTTATAAGTAGTTATATCTAGGTAATAAAGCTGAAACATTAGTCTAAAACTGCTACCAGAAGCCCGTAGGCACAGACACAGCCATAGTAGATGTCTTACCTAGTCAGTTGTAACTTAAGCTAGCTACTTGTTTTGAATAGGTTGGTTAAGCCTACTGTACTACCACAGCCGAACTAAGTTCATTAAAAGGCTAACAATATGCAGTGTTATGCTAGCTAGCTAAAAGGCTAGCTAGCTAAGTCTTTAACAAGCCAAATACTGTAGCATAGCCAGAACTCCACAAACAGTTACTTTTAAGTAACGTTAGTTCTATAACTGCCCAGACATAAATGTCAACGCAGTCGGCTACGTAGATAACGAGCTAACGTTTGCTCTTTGATGATCATAGAGCCAACTAGCTTCCGTGGTAGATATGTTGATACACTAACATTAGCTAGCTGGCCTCCGATATTACAATAGTAGGAACTACCTCTGCACTGTGTCAGCAAACTGTGCTCTCTGAAAATCCGCTGCCAGACGTCTGATTTCATCCCAGGCGGCTGCCATCGTATTTTTTGGCTTCTAAAACTGTAACGAAATAACTAGAGCTCTGCCCGAACCCGAAACGTCAGCTCTATGATTAGCTAGCTATTGTACTAGCTGAACCATGTTGAGCAAAGCTAACGTTTGTAGGCTATAGTGACTATCAAATCCACACGTCAACATAACTTCTTCTTCTTCGTTAGATTGTATTGGCGGATTGCAACCAACTGAAAAATTGCAACAGAAGGTGCGCCACCTACTGTAAAGGGGTACAAGGCCTCCCTATGTGATTTATATCTGCTGTTCATTCATTTTTGTATTTCTAACCAATTACAAAGAAGCCCTACGCACCCTAAATATTTTTACTGCAAAATTGTTGAGTGTAACAGTTGCCCTACAATCAGTGATTTCAAAATATCTTAGTTGACAGAATTTTTAGTGTAGTTTCAAAGTCGCTTTCAAAAGCAGTTTTTCTACCATCTGCTGGATACTGTGGTTACTAAACACATAAACAGTTTGCATAATCCCTGTAAAATTATTTGTTAAACCATCAGAGACACAAGGGGAATACATTTTAAAACTTTCTTTACAGTGAACAGGTATTTGCCAGCTTCTTGCCTTCTACAGGTTTGTGAACTGTGGTAGATAGACCATAGATAGACCATATCTGCCTGAATCTGTGGTCACCCATAAAATCTTGAATACTAGTCTAAAACCTATGGATGTAAATGGTGCCTGAGGCCATGACAAATGCATTATTTAATCCAATAAAGGAACCCTGTCATCACCCGAACATCACTATTTTTATTTTTTGCACTTGCACCTTAACTGATCAACTATATCTGTCTTTCTCTTCTCCCTCTCTCTCTCTCTCTCTCTCTCTCACCCTCTCTCTCTCTCACTCTATTTGAAACATATTTCATTTTTATTTTCAAGAGGTAAAACTTTGAAACATTACTCTAAGAATGATCAATGAAAAAGGGCCCTACCATTACATTTTGAAAGGAAGTCGAGGCAGAGATATTCATCACTTTTCAGTCTACAGGAGATTTATAAGGGTATTTGATGTCTTTATTAATAAACATTTGTTTGAATACTTTACAGAAATCTAAACACTTTCAACTTCATCTAAATCACACTTTTAGTAATTTCTATGTGCAATTTTTTTTAAATCAGGCAACTAGTTCATAGTAGTTCATTGTAGTAGAGTGTATTATTTTATTTATTAGGATCCCCTTTAACTCCTGCCGAAGCATCTACTGTTCCTGGTGTCCACTCTAGACACAAAATATGAAAAATAACAAAAATTTAAGTACACTGATAGAGCAGAACATTCAAACACATTTTGAATAGAACAAAATACATCTTAAAACTGTGTCTGTATTGTGCTTCTGTAATCAATACATTTTTCAGGGAAGTTGATTTTGTAAAGTTGTTGCAATGCTTATGCGGAAACCCAGCCTTAAACCCATAAAAGTAAACGATAAGATTTAAAGCACACTGACAAACTCTCTAGGCTCCTAGGAAAGCAAGATAGAGAAGATCTAGGATCAGGGTGTTGGCAAATCATCTAGCTGTGCCTGGTGGAGATTATAAGAGTACATGACCTTTGAAGATCATATCCATCATCAAGATATTAAAATGTTCCAATGACCAGCAGGTCAAGAAGTACCTACGCCTGTGGAGTAACTGTAAATGTCAGTTGAGTTTTCATAACCAAGCATTTAAAACAATCACAGTGGTTATAATGGGTGCAAGACGTCACACCCTCTGGAGAAAATGTTAATGTCTTTTGGCTATGAAAACATAGGTGTTTATTAAGTAGTTGAGACAAAAATAGCAACAAACAGGTGGGCTCTGGCCAGCAAAAGTAAGAGGAAGTATTTAGATCTGCAACACCACCACGCAGATTTTAGACAGGGACATGTAGGAGGCATGGTCCTCCTAAGACCCAACCCTTCACCAGATAAGAAAGAATAAATTAGACTAGACAGGACAGACTGACCCAAGATCCCTGACACATCAAATATTACTGGGGACTAAGAGGGGGGAGGTTAATTGACACTGTGGACCAATCCAAAGACTTCCCAAGACATTTAAGGCTGGAAATAGCCCAGCGACTTAGTCCCAGACCATCAAAAGAACATCAACAGATGGAAAACTGACAAGGCCATGTTTACCCATGCATTTCTCTCCCACCTCACAAGTAGCAGACGAAAACCCTTGTCAGTGATCCACTGACTAATGACAAGTGTGGTAAAAAACCTGGTATGCACCAGTAAGGAAAGGAGGGTACGAGGAAGTCAGTGAGCCCATGTAATAGGGTCAGTGTCAAGGTTTCCAAGTGACGAATGGGGAGCCGGGAACTCGGAAAAAAAAGGGTGGTTCATCAGTCCGGTCTCTTCTCGTTCACGTTCCCTTCTCATCCCTGGGCCAGACTATATGTAATCATAGGACCTACTGAAGGGCTGTGTCTTCAGTTAAGACTTGCTAAACTGTAGCCACCTTCATGAGTGTGGTCTCAGTACTATGATAGGGTCTAAAACTTGAGTGGAATGTTAAACATGTATTATTTTTCTTCAGGGAGGCGGTTGTTGCCATTTTTCCCCCAAAAGAAATTAAAGATTATATGAAGCAGTTAGATATTGTAGTTATCTTCCCTGGTCACCATTTGGCTTTTTAAATAGAACATGTTTATTTTTTTACTGAATTTTTTCCACATATTAAGATTCAACTTTCCTTCAAAAAACAATGAACACAGCCAGCAATAATTTTTCTGTGGATGTAGCTGTGTACTTGGGGTTACTGTTTAACTTTAAATACCCCTGCGGTGACACATTTTATGCAGTTCCTTTCCTCATATGCATTCCTATTTCAACATGAAAACACACCTCAGCTGAACATTAGAGAGGAACTCATTGGTCACATGCACCAGTAATGGGTTGAGTGTTGAAAAAAACAAAACACGTAAAAAGTTATTGATGCAAACTAGTCCCTTGCTAAATATTCTCATTACAAAGAACTTCTGTGATCTCCATCTTGCTAATGTATTATGACACCACTGAAGTAAAAATATATTCAAATGAATTAGTGAAGTAGGGAATATTATAACCTTAGACAAATGTGTTGTTTTTCCAAATTAGCATTATTTTCTATTCAGAATAGACACAAAATTGCACAAAACAAATGGTTAGAAGTATTTGAAGTCAACCCATCTGGCACTTTGGGATATAACTGGGCCTTGATGCCACTTGTTATAAAGGAGAATCTGCTGTAATGGGCTTTTTTTTTAACCCTCCATGACCCAACGAAAGCCTTTGTTATTTCTTGGCCCACTAAAAATGTTTTCTGTGTAGATGCAATCCCATCTGAATATATGACCCAACAGAACTATGCTGGGTCACACTTTGGACAATCCATCTGTAGATGCTTGGCATGGCCTTCCCATCAGCAAACTATAAAAATCTATTGATAAGTAACTGCATTTCACTTCTTTCATGGTCTGTAGAGAGCATCTACAGACCATCCTAATAAGTGTTAGTCTATGCTATGAGTACATCCTGCTCGCACATATAGATCCATGGTGTAGGAATCATAGGCCTGGCCTATAGACTCTTTTGAAGCTCTATAAAACACCAAGTTAAAGTGCTGTGACTTATAGTACAATGCCCAGACATGAAACCTTTTCGTGTAACTGTGTTCTAGTCTGTCTACTGGCCAGTTTAGAATTTAGATAAACTTGTAGTCTCCACGTATAGACTCTGGAGGGCAGTGCAAGACAAGTAACATATTTTCACTGAAGTCCGCAGATGGCGTACGATGGCATAGAACCGTTCACTGTGCTGTCACAGAACCCAATACTACAATCTGAATAAAAAGCTTCTATAAAAAGCCTCTGTTAAATGGGCTGGTAAGTTCAGGTATGTCTCAGGCACGCAGACGTTTATATAATCAGGTTTTTTCCCCATGAAATAGCATCCCTGTGTTGGGAACCAATTATGGTCTTATTTTGCGTCATGGTTACGGATATGGTCCAGTGGATAGTTTTCCTTTTTGCAAAATCCCCCTTAGAGATAAGCACGGCTTTGTCATTTCAGAGGATTTCAGCAAAATGGAAAAGCAGTACTTCACATAGCAGCAGCAGGAAAATGCCTCAGTCCTTGTAACCACTCTGAGATCTCTCTCGCTCTCTTCCTTGTGCTCTCTCTATCTCTCTCCCTCTGTCTCTCTCTCCCCCCTGCTCTCTCGCCCTCTGTCCTGCCTTCCCTGATTAACCTGTGTGCCTGGCTGTGGTCTGTGTCCGCCTGTTCCATCATCAGACAGAGATTTTTCATTTTCACAGGGATTCTTTTAATTTTCTTTTCTCCTTTTTTACCCTCTCAATTTCATGACTACGACCTTCATCTCATGGATGCAACTCCCAGCGGGCTTGGGAGGGGTCAAAGATCATAAAATGCATCCTCCGAGATGTCCTGCCAACACATGCTGCTTCTCATCACACTGCTCACTCAAGCATGAAGTCACCAGGTCCAACTCGCTTACAGGAGAACGTTCCTATGGCTAACAACCATAATTAGCGTACAGGTGCCGACCCGTCGCAAGACGTCGCTAGAGTACAGTGTGACAAAGCAACATTCACAGACGCAGGCTGTGCTGAAACAATGTTCATAGCTCTGTGTAGGAATGAACATGGGCTCAAGTGGGTGTCCACATTTTTTTCTTTTTTCCTCTACAATGTAGATTCCATTGGTGCCTATTCAGAGATTGGAGAACTCGTAAGTGCTCACACATAGGCCAGACTGTGCGGATATTGTACAAATAGGATTGAAGGTCAAGTGCATGATCTCTTTCCCCATCACAAATTGGAGCTCTGTTTCCATTTCACAAACAACTACCTCACCTCCCTTGCATGTGGGCTAATGGTCAACGCGAATTACTGTGGTAACAAGTGGAGGCTGCAGGCAAAATGGCCAGTTTAGACTGAATGCTGCAGATGCCTATTTCCTCTTTGTCTACGACCAGACTACAATACGTATCTTTAAGTAGGACTGGACTTGGACTAAAACAGGAAGACCATCTATTTAGCAATGCATTTATAATATACCTACATGAATCCTAAAAACTCAAAACTAGAATTCCTAAATGATTCACGGTATTACATTTTTTAAACAATTCAATCAGTTATTTTATTAGAAATAGCTAATAAAGGACAAAGAAGGGCAAAGACTTCACCAATGACGTGGTTGGTCAGTGATGAAATACATCAGAGCAAAAGCTTTGTGTTGGAATATTTAATAAACAAGACACATATTCGATAAGCTGCCCTCTACCAAAGGGAGGCCAAGAGTTCACCAATCTAATTTGAAACTTCAAAGGCATGCTCTCCTCTTTTATGTATAGCTTCCCTTTCGAAAAAATTAGGTCAAGTTTCCTCAGCAATTTAAAAATTATGAGACTGACTCTTTGAAATTCAATCACGTTTAGCAGCATGAGTAAATACATTGCAGACATCGTGTTTCTATTATTCGAAACTATTAAACTTTAGATTTGTTCCCTAATAATGCTTGTAAATGTGTACTGCTTTGTCGATGGAAACAGTTGTTAGTGTAAGTGTTTGTTTTCTGAAATAGTAAAACCTGTGTAATGATGGTTGAAGTACAATAGTAATGTGTCACGCTGTACATGCAGGCAAAATATTTTGTGGTGAACTTCGCTAGTGGCTAAACTGAGGGGGATAGGTTTTTCACAGGAGAGGGTGCAAGTTGTGGTTAAAGACAGACTCTGATGACATAGGACAGTTTTAGCCACGTATTCCGCCCAAGATGAAGAAGGCTGAGTGAACGCGAATATCAGAGGTGTCAACTGTGTACCGGCCTAATGACACTTGTGTTAGCTGAGGCTAACACAACTGTTTTTATACTGCAATAGTTTTATTTAGATGAATGAGACTTGATGCCAGTTTTGCGTTGCAGATACGTTTTGTGTCGTGTAAACGGTTGAAAATGGCAAGTCCGAGGAAAAGTGGAACAATTTTCCAACTGATACTCCCCGCAGCTCCTGACGTCTAAAGAACGACGTCTCGCTCATGTGTATTGGAGTGGAACGAGCGGTGACGCAGGGAGTCTGTATGTCCTTCCAGCTCCATGAACAGAATCAGAATGTTTTTTTGTTTGAAGCAAATAAAAACATCTTACTCTGCCACTGGAAAGATTCTACCAAGACCAGCTACAGCACTTGCTTCATGTTGGTTCCCAGTTAAATAACACTGTCAGTGGGTTTATATGCCTTCCATCACAGTGGTCTGGCCAAAACACTGTGGCCGCATGTGTTTTGCCTTACGGCGCCGCAGGAGTTTCTTGTGTGAAGAGTTTCTTGTGTGAATTTAAACCCGTATTTAAATATTATGTTAATGTTATTCAAATGAAATGTCTTCACAACAATTAAGATGGTCTAAATAGGCTCAAGGTTTGCGGAGAAAGATGATTCTACGAATCCAAAACCAAATTCAAGAACCTTTTATCCTCTTGCTTGATCCTTGCATGATTCCTCGAGTGAAAGTTTTCCTGTGGCTGCTCTGTTGTAGGTGGAGTGTAGGTGGAAGATATTCAGAACGAGCAACCATTTATTCCAATTAAACCTCCCACAGAGAAAGAGTTGCATTGTTATGCAAATGATTTGGGGTCACTAACACCAACAGTTGGTTACTGTGGGAAGCATTGCTATATGATGTGTTTGCTTGTTTGCTTTTGGGTGTAACACCCGGCATGTTCATGGGGTTTGTTTCACATCTCTCTCCGGAGTTGCACTCTAATAGCCCTGTGTCCCTCTGCAGCTTGTTTTACATGGCTGCAGTACTCTGTCTGTTCCTCTGAGAAAGGTTACATACACGGGTTACACACGTCGCTGTTTTGGGGAAAACACTACATGACTAGTGCTTGTCATTGTTATTGTCATGAAAGACATTGATCCACTCAATGTGGGAAATTTCAACGTGCTGTTAACTTGTTTCTCAATATGAAATTATCAGTTCAACACTGGATTTTGTTGATTGACTGGCATATTTATTTCCTGAAACATTGAGTGTGGAATAATGTTTAGCAGTATTATCTAAGCATAAGTGTCTTGGATGTAAGCCTGTTGAATGGTCTAGTTGCCCTGCTGTAGGAACTAGGAAAAATGCTGGTGTCACCTGACATTTGGCTCGCTGACCGATATACTGTAATAGAAAATGCTGAAAGAACTTGTAGGGAGCAATTGTTCCTGTCTAAACTATCATTTGTAATGAGAAAAATCTCTTAGCTTGTAAGGTCTTAAGCAGGGAAGGAAATTAGGCATGGGAAAGACAGCAAATGGAACGGAGTTGGGCTGGTACGAGAGCACAGTAACAACCTTCATTGTGATGTCTCTATGAGATGACAGAGGGATTTTGTTTGCCTCCGTCTGGCATTGTGCTCTGATATACTGAAGGAGTCGATGACCACGTCTCTTAGTGACACAGATGGAAGACAGGTCATCTCTATACATCATCTCCATCATCTCTGTAGCTTTTCCACTAGACAACATGAGTCGATTGTCCAATGCAAAGTCTGATGCATGATGCATTTTTGTGTGCACCTAAAATAATTTATAGGTGAAACAATATTATGAAACACTATCTATGCTACATTTTCACTACAAATGCAGGTTTATTATAAGGGTATTCTCTGATACCACAATGAACATTTATTCATTGTGGTATATTATTACTCAAAAGAGAAGTTAATTTGGATCCCTGAATTTAATATATGTATACATACACATATATATATATATATATATATATATATATATATACTCCATTCAAATTTTGAGGTCAATTAGACATTTCCTTGGCTCCAAACAGAATAGAAATAGGAGTGGGAGGCCCCGGTGCACAACTAAGCAAGAGGACAACTACAATAGAGTGTCTAGTCTGAGAAACAGATGCCTCACAGGTCCTCATCTGGCAGCTTCATCAAGCAGTACCCACAAAACACCAGTGTCAACTTCAACAGTGAAGAGGTGACTCCAGGATGCTGGCCTTCTAGGCAGAGTTCTTCCTCTGTCCAGTGTCTGTGTTCTTTTGCCCATCTGAATCTTTTCTTTTTATTGGCCAGTCTGAGATATTGCTTCTTCTTTGCAACTCTGCCTAGAAGGCCAACATCCCGGAGTCGCCTCTTCACTGTTGACGTTGAGACTGGTGTTTTGCTGATAATGGGCCTCTGTATGCCAATGAAGATGTTCCATGAAAAATCTGCCGTTTCCAGCTACAATAGTCATTTACAACATTAACAATGTCTACACTGCATTTCTGATCAATTTGGTGTTATTTTAATGGACAAAAAAATTAACTTTTCTTTTTCGAAAGCAAGGACATTTCAAAGTGACCCCAAACATTTGAACGGTAGTCTGAATGTCCAACAATATATAGGCCCCGTATGAAGGACCAAAGGGGTCAAAATGAAATATATCAATAATTAAATAATTAATTAAATTTATTATTTTAGGTGGCACATTATTATGAATGTTTTTATAATGCCCCTTTTTAAAATAATGGTATGATATTTCATGATAATACATTGTATTTCCAAATCTTTTTTTCATCATAAGATGTATTTCATAATATCATGGCCTTTTTCATATTATTGTGACCTATTTCATAATTTCATGGCGTATTTCATAATTTCATGGCGTATTTCATCATTTAATGGCATATTTCAACATTTAATAACATATTTCAACATTTAATGTCGTATTTCATTGCGTATTTCATGATCACAAGGGATATATGTCAATCAATGCATGTGGGTGGTGCTAATAGGCTAATCCAGCGACACTAGCTTCACCAACATTTGCTCGCTTGTGGGCGTTCAAACAAAATTCTGCAAAATCCTGTTTGAACGCCCACAAACGGGTAACTGTTGGTAAATCTAGTGTCAAGATAGTGGTACCATCTTGTTGATGTTATCAATGCTGTTGAAGTCCATGAAATGTTTTACTGTAATCATTCATTTTACTAGACGAAGCAAATCCAGTTGCCTAAAAATTCAAATTCTTTGTTCATTTCATGAAATACAATTGCTTGCTCACATTACTTGTGTTCTTATTTAATCTTCATGCTAGTCTGATTAATCATCAGACATTCCTGGCATATTTTTAGATGGGTCACATGAGGTAAACGCTTATTTAGTATATTACAAACTACAGAGGGGAGAGAGAAAACTCATCTGTCCCCTGAAGTAGTTGGAAAGGTTTGGGGTGTGTGCACACCAGCCAGCGCTCCTTTCTAGGATATAGTCAACTACACCAGTGGTCTCTATTTAAGCAAAGCCAACACGTTCAGTGAGGGAGGGGATGTTAGACTTTTCTTTCTTTCTCTCCTGGGTGAGCTGCCTATCTGTCACGCGGCAGAAGTGCTGGGTGAATTCACAAAGGGATTGTATTGCCCACAGCGGGGACCTTGGGCTGGCGCTTATCTTTCCATTCGCTGACAGGAGAAAAAGCCCCATGGTCCCAGGTATCACCCTGGTACCCCCCCCCAACAAACCCTCCAACCTCCAGGGGACAGCTGGTGGTCAGTGAGTTGTGAGTGGAGCCTCATCTGACAGTGTATAGCCTAGCACTATGAGGCTCACCTCTGATCCAATCACAGGGGTGGAAATTCAGTTGTTATGGGCCTTACAAACGGGTCATAATAACCCGAGGATGACTCGGCGATAACCTTTCACCTTCCTGCTGCGATCGGACTGGAACGCATCTGTATTCCAGCTAAATGATCGCCTGCTTTTTGCCTACATTCCGTGTTGTGTGGGCATAAGTGGTTTTGTAGATATCCTGAAAACGAACTTGAATTAAGTATAGTATTGTAGTTACTGCAACTTCTGTGTAATTCTTGTCTGTGTTTTAAATTTCAACCAGAACACAATCCATGTTCTTGTGGCATCATGGATTTCGTGCTGGCAACATTGGCAGCCTGTCCTTCTCTCTCAGCATGTCATTATAATTCCTGAGGGCATCCCTGGAAGATACCCTTGACTGGCCATCTGGATCCCAAGAAACATGCTCTGTCCTCCTCTGTCCACATCCGCTAACTTGACAGATATCGTTATTTTTCCGAAACCCGCAGCTTTAGGCCTACACGTCCCTGGTTTCACCGGGTACATGTCTTCGCTGCCAAAAGTAAGTGTTCGTTGAAGGTGTGGGAAATGCTTAGCAAAAGGCTGACTACAACTGAAAAAGTGGAACTGACCTATTTGCTTAATAATTGAAGTTTGTCAACACACAGGACAGGATGATTGTGAGACGTGTCCCTCCCAGTAATGATAAATCCGCTGAACACGCAGCTTTGTTCACAGAACCACGGTTACGTCAGTAACTCCGGAAACAGACGTGACTGTGATGAGGAGAACAGTTTTTGTTTTCTTCCTAAATTGCCTCTACCTCTTAGATGGTGGGAGACATAAGCTACCACACTCAGATTTCCAGACAGATTTCCAGTTTTTTATGCAAATAAACAAGCGGTGTATTCTTTTCCCTTTTCTTCAGAAGAGACCTGTTACAAAATCACACTCACCAGATGATCCCAATAAATTTCTGATGCGTTTGAGTCACAACAAACCATTCATCTTGTAATTTCAGCTATCTGGTTTAATTAACAGGTTTAATTACTACAATTACTGTTTGCATGATATTAAATATGCAAAGCTTTTTTATGCACAAGTATTGTTTTTTGAAAAAGTGTGGTAAACTTTACAATACGTGAGCACTGTGTATTCTCTGGCTGGCTGTATTTTTAATTTATGCGTTCATATTTTTGCAATGCAGAAATACCGACACGCTGACAAGATAAACAAATTGTGCAACATACTATACAACAGAGCTTTTATTACTTGGGGTTTGGAAATAATGAGTTAGGCTACCTGATGAACTTTTGATTAAAAAGTGTTTCATTCACAGACTCCCTAGAGAAAGGCCATGTCTGTTAAAGGTGGTCAAAACATTTTTATATTGAAATTTTACGGCTAGATAATTTCCTAAACAGTTAGAAGTTTTGGAGAATGTAGTAATGTCCTGCGGTGCCAGTGGAATCCAACTCATTTGGAGCATGGGCACCTGTCCGTCTTTACTGCCCCCACCTGCATTCCTCATCACTGTCCCTACTCAAGTTCCTCGTTCCCTAGTGTTAGTACTCAGTTAATATTTGGCTTTCATACCGCTGTGGCCTTTCTTCTGTTTTCGTGTAGTTTCTGATTTTGTTAGCTTTTAGTTCTTCATTAAACGTCCTCCGTTCTCCCTGTGCCTCTGTCCTGCCTCCTGTTTCAACATGACACAGAGATTATTCTTTTACATTTATGTCAAATACATCAATTAGTAGTTGAGAGTTTGATTAGTACAACATACATCACTTTTACACTTACCGTCTGTATAGGTCAGCATGGAAAAGTGACATTTTCCAAGGAAAATCTGAACAATGGGGTAAGGAAGCAATTTTCCCGTATTGAAAGCAACACAGCCAAGCCTGAATTCAAGGGACACAGAGTTAACCACACAGTTAAAATATATACTAAATACATTACACTATACATTTGGTATATAGAAACGTATATTTAAATATATATTTATATATATATGACTGATATATGACACAATGTATGAATCAAATATTTTTAAGGTACATCCAATAGGTTAATAACTACCGTTGTAGTAGTCACGTTGTAGTAGTACCGTTGTAGTAGTAACATTGTAGTAGTATCGTTGTAGCAGTAACACTGTAGTAGTACCGTAGTAGTGGTAACATTGTAGTAGTATATTTGTAGCAGTAACATTGTAGTAGTATCGTTGTAGTAGTAACATTGTTGTAGTACCGTAGCAGTGGTAACATTGTAGTAGTATCGTTATAGTAGTAACATTGTAGTAGTACCGTAGTAGTGGTAACATTGTAGTAGTATTGTTGTAGTAGTAACATTGTAGTAGTACCGTAGTAGTGGTAACATTGTAGTAGTATTGTTGTAGTAGTAACATCATAGTGTGGGCAGGTAAGTCAGTCTGGCAGTGTTTGACTTTGGATGAAGGAGCTGCAGGAGCTGTATTTTCCAAACTGGTATTTTTCCAGATCAGGGTGTCACGATCCTCTCCCCCCGGGCTCTCTGATTATTCACAGTTAAGGTGTCATACACATTTTGCCAGATGGAACTTAATGACTTCCCTGATTTTAAACCACATTTAACCACAACCCATGACCAATAACTGGTGGCATCTCACGAAAAAGTAAGCTGAACGCTTCTGGTCATTGATCTCACAAATTAGCTCCAAATGCTCGGTGAGACAGCACATCCTACATAAAGCTTATGTCTTTCAGTGAGGACATTTGATTACTCAAGCCCCCGCACCTGGGTGGTCATGTTATGGGTGTAAGTTGTATTCTTCTGGAACTGGTTTCCACGCTGGTGTTGGCCTGTGCGGGGTTTAAAATCACTGGACGATGCCAGTTAAATACAATAAAGATCCATACCACTTGGATTAATGATTAGGATTCTCTTTTCATTTGCCAAAGTTAAAGTTTTTTTTAATAAAAGTGCTTCATTTGCCTTCCCAATGAAAACAATTTGGAAAGTGTAAATGTTGTTTCCTCCCTTTGGCTCTATACTCAAAGGGACAAAGATTAAGCCTGGTCTAGGTCTAAAAAAATCTAGCTGAATGGAGTTTTCCACTACCGTTGATATTTTAGTCCTATACCAGGCTTAATCTGTATCCTTGAAACTGGCCCCAAAAATGTGTAAATGAAATCAAACAATCACTAAAACTTCAAACAATTATTAGGAAAAATGTCAGCTTTTATTCAAGGATTTTTGTGTACAAATGGTTTTCATGTGACATTTTTAAATGACATGTATATGTCTTTATACAATTATTCTTAATTCATTGAAAATCAAGAAAATGAATATGGTTATGGTATGCTACTACAAAGTGAGATGGCTAACCAAATTTTTGTCTATAAACATTCATCAGGGTAGATCTCATGTATATGCTTAATATCAAAATTCATTTTCTATTCTGGTTATTATTAGAATATTTTAACACCCCCAACTACGTTAGATCATCCATATATTCTGAAAATCCACATAATTGCATTTCGACCTCTGTTATATTTATTACTTAGTGCAAAGGTGACGGTCAACAATATTAAGGCTATGTCTTTAACTTGTTTTTGAATTGGCCACCGTATCTAGCTAGTCAACTGACTACTATTAGTCAGCAGACTAACTAGATCCTGAACTTATTTCTTGCTCCCTCCTCAAGCAATTAACTACCCGCACCGACACACGCACACACACACACACACACACACACACACACACACACACACACACACACACACACACACACACACACACACACACACACACACACACAGGTAATGCACACAGAAGGATCTCAGCTGTCTGCTTCGCAATCCTCATTTCCTTTCAGGACCCAGTGCGGGACATTGAAGCGACCTCTAGCTGTCTCATTTGGTGGGTTTTGGGAAGGACACAAGGAGGGGGATGCAAGAGGTTATCTGGAACAGCTCATCCTCTGAAGTCCACTGGCACGAGTTGGATTTACGGACTAGCAGCGGGTAAACTTGAACGAAGTGGAATCATTATGTGAATGCCCACTGTTATTCATTGTAGATCCGCCTTCATTTCACTACAAAATGTCCCCTCAACAAAGGGAAATGGTCAAATGAGTTGAACAGCATACATTTAACCACTTAATCACATTTTCTCCTTGCCATGGCCGAAGGAAACAAACTTTAACATTGCAAAAATCATTGTCTCAGTCAAATGAAATGAGTACTGGACATGCTGAATGTGAATCATTGCATTCTGATGTTACACTCACTGCAGAAATATTTTTCTCTGACACAGAATTAATGGAAAACCAGTTAAGTCTGGTTCACAATCTCTCCCTCTGATGGGACTGCATTAAATCTGGCAGGCACCGCCCCTACTTTGCCTCATGAATATTCATCACTTCCCAAACTCAAACACATACATACGCACACATGGGTAATAAAATGTTTGTACTACATGAACTGTGGATTATAAAACCAACATGAAGTCACTAAATTAAAAAGGGAAAATATAAATTGTCATGGGTAAGAAATAACTCACAAATATTGCCAACTAAGAACTTCTGTTATTCAGCTTTATGATCTTTAACATGAGTGATATGTTTCACAAAGTTTCTCCAGATGATAATTCGATATGAACCCATACACTTACATAAATACATAAGTCATAAAATTCAATATGAGTGGGAAGGGTATTATTCTTAGAGGACCTTAACTCCCTCAACCAATCATGAAAAGAGCACATTTACATCCGCGACTTTTGTTCACATTGGCATTTCAGATGTTTGACATTTCAGATGTACTCTATTAGCTAACATAAGCTGGATTGACTCTCGGAAAAACACTTTCTTCATAAACTGAATAATAATACGTTCAAATGTGGCACCACTCTGAGAGTTCATGTTTATGCAAAGCTGCAGTATTTTTTTCACAGTAAGAGAAGCTTGTGGTTGAATTGCCAGTAAATAGAGTCTTGGCCGTCTTGTCCGGAAGGATTGGGGTAAAGCAGTGAACCTAAAAGGAATGTTGAGGTAAACATCTTAATATACACCTGCTTCACATTAAACCCATTATCATTGGTTTGTCCACACTATCTAAATGCTTCATAGCTGTTACCTCACATAAGGGGGTGGATGATGGAGTCACCATTTATCCTGAAATACAGCTGCTTATTTCACATTGGGTACTAGAATCTGCCAACCCGGTAAAGGGCACGATTTTGAAAAATAATTGCGTAACAATGGAGGAGGCTAAGTACAGTCATGGCAAGAAGTGCAGTATTGGCACACTGTTTAGAGCTCAAATTGCCTCTAAAAATAGGTTGAAACTGAAAGAATTTGGGCTCCACAATTCTTCATTCTTAAATTAATTTTGCAGAACGTTTGTATCGTTTGTTTCAGCACCCTATATACAGTACCTCACAAAAGTGAGTACACCCCTCACATTTTTGCAAATATTTGATTATATCTTTTCATGTGTCAACACTGAAGAAATGACACTTTGCTACAATGTAAAGTAGTGAGTGTACAGCTTGTATAACAGTGTAAATTTGCTGTCCTCTCAAAATAACTCAACACACAACCATTAATTTCTAATCCGTT
This sequence comes from Esox masquinongy, assembly GCA_016801175.1. NCBI lineage: Eukaryota > Metazoa > Chordata > Actinopteri > Esociformes > Esocidae > Esox > Esox masquinongy. The sequence goes on from JACXGI010000092.1 coordinate 70,866, forward strand.
GGCAACAAAAGTGAGTACACCCCTAAGTGAAAATGTCCAAATTGGGCCCAATTAGCCATTTTCCCTCCCTGGTGTCAGGTGACTCGTTAGTGTTACAAGGTCCCAGGTGTGAATGGGGAGCAGGTGTGTTAAATTTGATGTTATCGCTCTCACACTCCCTCATACTGGTCAATGGAAGTTCAACATGGCACCTTATGGCAAAGAACTCTCTGAGGATCTGAAAAAAAGAATTGTTGCTCTACATAAAGATGGCCTAGAAGATTGCCAAGACCCTGAAACTGAGCTGCAGCACGGTGGCCAAGACCATACAACGGTTTAACGGGACAGGTTCCACTCAGAACAGGCCTCGCCATGGTCGACCAAAGACGTTGAGTGCACGTGCTCAGCATCATATCCAGAGGTTGTCTTTAGGAAATAGACGTATGAGTGCTGCCAGCATTGCTGCAGAGGTTGAAGGGGTGGGGGGTCAGCCTGTCAGTGCTCAGACCATACGTCGTACACTGCATCAAATTGGTCTGCATGGCTGTCGTCCCAGAAGGAAGCCTCTTCTAAAAATGATGCACAAGAAAGCCCGCAGTTTGCTGAAGACAAGCAGACTAAGGACATGGATTACTGGAACCATGTCTTGTGGTCTGATGAGACCAAGACAAACTTATTTGGTTCAGATGGTGTCAAGCGTGTGTGGCGGCAACCAGGTGAGGAGTACAAGTTTGTCTTGCCTACAGTCAAGCATGGTGGTTGGAGTGTCATGGTCTTGGGCTGCATGAGTGCTGCCGGCACTGGGAAGGTACAGTTCATTGAGGGAACCATGAATGCCAACATGTACTGTGACATACTGAAGCAGAGCATGATCCCCTCCCTTTGGAGACTGGGCCGCAGGGCAGTATTCCAACATGATAACGACCCCAAACACACCTCCAAGATGACCACTGCCTTGCTAAAGAAGCTGAGGTTAAAGGTGTTGGACTGGCCAAGCATGTCTCCAGACCTAAACCCTATTGAGCATCTGTGGGGCATCCTCAAACGGAAGGTGGAGGAGTGCAAGGTCTCTAACATCCACCAGCTCCGTGATGTCGTCATGGAGGAGTGGAAGAGGACTCCAGTGGCAACCTGTGAAGCTCTGGTGAACTCCATGCCCAAGAGGGTTAAGGCAGTACTGGAAAATAATGGTGGCCACACAAAATATTGACACTTTGGGCCCAATTTGGACATTTTCTCTTAGGGGTGTACTCACTTTTGTTGCCAGCGGTTTAGACATTAATGGCTGTGTGTTGTGTTATTTTGTGGGGACAGCAAATTTACAGTGTTATACAAGCTGTACACTCACTACTTTACATTGTAGCAAAGTGTCATTTCTTCAGTGTGGTCACATGAAAAGATATAATCAAATATTTACAAAAATGTGAGGGGTGTACTCACTTCTGTGAGATACTGCATCCTCGTAAATCCGAAAATTGACAAAAATGGCGTTCACTAAATGTGTTGACACCCAGGAGTCTTTGACTGAAATAACTCATTGCACTCTTCCTACAGCCACTGGATGATCTTCCTGCCCCACTGCACTGGCAGTTCATCCAGCGCATCTTGTGCCAACTGCTCCAGTTCCACGAGATTGGAAGAGTGCCTTACAACTGCTATTTTCTGATATCTCCATAGGTTTTCAATAGGATTTTGATATTGACTCACGGCTGGTCCAGCAACTTCAGAACAGCCCAGCATTCCTGAAGACTTGTAAGGGTTGTTTGGGGATAAGATTCATGGGTAACACTATTTGGGTAGTCAGTCTGTAGATTCTGTACAGACATCCTACAGACTTTCAACAACATTTCAATTCACACTTCATTGCAATTATCTATCTCATCATATCCCAATCCTTAAACCTTTCCCCAAGCTTGCCCTATCATTCATTTTAGACTTAGGTTAGGTAAGACCTAATCTTAAACTTACCTAACCTTGACCCCAACAAGATTTTATTTGATGTGTGTGTTGTGTATGGTGTGTTTTTAGTGTGAATATCTGTAGAGCATCTAAAGATGGTAATCTTGAAGATCCAAACAAGGAGTAACCGAGCCATGACCTTTGACGGAGACTGATCTATCTGACATGGGGTTGGACATTGTGCTCCAAAATACCTTGGTATTCTCCTGATTTATGATGCCATGTGCACACCCAGAGGCAGCAAAGCAACCCCAAAACATCACTGAACCTCCTCCATTTTTTGACTGTGTGGAAGCTGTTTTTTAATTATTTTTAAGGCTTTCTTTTGTTTCTCGTAAGCATGGAGTTGGTGTGCTTTCCATACATCTATAATTTGTTCTCAAATATCCAAGGAGACTGTCCAAGACTAGAGGGATTATGGGATGTTTAGGTGTGTATTAGCAAATTTGGTAAATGTGGTAAATGGCAGTCAGAATTTCTTACGTCTCTCTAACTCAAAATTGAGGTCCTCCTGGGTTTCCTTCAATCCAACACACTTTCATTGAGCTGGCCACAGATTGAGCGAGTTCAAACTATCCTGCCTTGCATTTCAAGGTCAGCTTGAATCTGTGTGGCAGTTGATCGAGACTGTTTTTCCACCGTTCGAACAATCCTTTGCTGCAAACTTCCATCAAGTTTCCCCTTATGGTCACATCCAGAGGGGTTGGATACCATGGCCGTTTTACACGTTTTGGGAACATCACGTACACTGGAAACAAAAACATCAGGTTTTCTGGAGATTGACTTGTAGCCTTGAAATTGTCCATGCCTGGCTACAATATTTTTTCTACTCTCCTCACGCCATTCTCTGGTTTTCTTTATTTTCTCCATGTTCATTTTGGACCAGAGTTACACAAAACAGGAAATGAGTCCTTTTCACTATTGAAACTGGTTGAATGAATCATTTTCAAATTGCAGGTACCTGAAACGCACCAAATGAGAGAATCACCTGCTTGAAATCTAATAATTTCCAACTACTTATAGCAGGTACCACTTTCTTTGTGGGATGAGTAATAAGAACTACATATGTGAATAGCCAAAGCTGTTTGAATTTCAACAACAGCCACTGCATGTTTAGAGAAGGAAATAATTGCCTTCAGCTCACTATCACACGCTTATGTGAAATCATAGGCGGTGTTCAATTACTTGGTAGAGAGGCATTATTCAATTATATAGTTGAGACACACATAATGTTGCATTATTTTCAGGGTCATTATGTACAGTCTCTCCCTCATTAGTGGTACATGCTTTTCATTGTGGCCAGCTGTTTATCTACAAACCCATTCACACTGGCATGTACACAAACACTCTGCTGGAGGCAGAGGGGTTTAACTTTCCTGCAGCACCCAGGCCAGGATTCCAGTGGGAGTGTGAAAAGTTCATTTAGATTTATCAAGAAAATGTTTCCAGAACAAAGTATAAGGCAACACATTCTCTGCTGGGACCTGCATCAACTAGATCATTTGCATAAAGGTCTACACATCAAAAGTGGTTAGTGGCCTTTTTAAAATATTCATGTGCGTCTTGTTTCAAGCACCATCACTAGCACCGTCCTATCAAAGGCAGATGGAAGCAGGGAGAGGAGGAAGTCTTGTGGCTGTGTGTATGTGTTTTCTGGCAGCCCCGGTCTCATTTTCTCTCCCCTTTCCTTTGGCCAGCTTTTCAGTTCCTCATTCCTTCAGGCTTGACGGAGAACGTTTTTCAAATGGCTATTCAATTGGCCACCAATTCCTTATCTCTCAGGAGAAAATTAAGCTGACTAGTAAGCTATAGCTAAAGTGAGGCATGAGAGCAAATGTGTTGAGGGAAATGTTTTCATACGGGACCAGGCAGACCCTTGATGCTGGTCTACACAATAAATGGGGAAAGTGCAGTAGTGGCGTTTCTGGCAAGTCTATGGTTCTGAGGGGCAGATTGATTGACTCGTTTAGCTATGTGCCACGCCTGAGTTTCCCCTCTTCTGAAGTCTCCTGGTTTCTTGATTGTGACGGGAGGTGGTCATCTCTGCATATGGTATAGGTTTTTGAAGGGATTGTCATGTAATTGATGCATGACATCCTTTTCACATGGCTGTGTTTATTCACAAATCTCTGTGTTTCGGTGTCGTGATTGTGTGTGTGTGTGTGTGGGCCCCTGCTAGGACGTTTGTTAAATCTTTTTTTTTTCTCACATGTGCTCTGAGAGAAATGCAATAAATCAAATTAAAAAGCAATACCTCCCATGTGTTCCTAACAAGGTAGTTTCTGCACCATCTATCATTACATTAAATTAGCCATTTATCAAGTTCTGTTGTAGGTTGGACAATGTTATCAAATGGACAAATATCAGGAAAAGAGGTAGAACCCATTACTAATAAATGCATATTTTGAAAAATAGGGGTGCCTTAGAAATTTCTCATGAATAATATCAAAGTTAACATGGCTACTGTTTCCTTAATGATTTTCATGAATTATCGTCGGGTAGGTGGGGTTGCCTGCCTACTCAAACCAACATTCTTCCACACCCATGTTTGTTTCTTCTCTGCAAGGAGTCTTGATCTGGGCTCCGGCAGACTCCCAGTCGTAAAAAACAAAGAACCATCTGATTGGTCTCAGAAATCATATTAAGACTTAATCAGTTTCATATTCCCAATCCCATATGTTTTAAAAATAAGATCAACACAGTTTAAGAGAGGAATTTCATTTTGAATGGATA
>JACXGI010000092.1:75636-123813 GCA_016801175.1 Esox masquinongy
TGTTTGGTTACCCACCAGTGGCCCTGTGGTAGTGCACGAATGAGGTTTGACCCTGGTCAAGCAGTGGCACTCAGATGATGGATTGGGGGTGTGGCCTTATGACAGAGTAGGTTCAGGACTGTGGGTATTGCTGTAGCTATGAGGATCCAACTTCCATCCCAGAGGGTTGAGAGAATGAGGCAATGTGCAGCTTTTTTCAGCCTGACAGACAGAGATACAGGGAGAGCTTAGCCTGTACTGAATGCTAGTTGGCTGGTTACCAAGACTTGACGTGTTGTGTATATGGGTGTCCTGTGTTTATATATAAGTGGTATGACATGTTTGTGTGTATGTGAGTTGTATGACATGTGTATGTGAGTTGTATGACGTGTGTATGTGAGTGGTATGACGTGGGTATGTGAGTGGTATGACGTGGGTATGTGAGTGGTATGACGTGTGTATGTGAGTGGTATGACGTGTGTATGTGAGTGGTATGACGTGTGTGTGCGAGTGGTATGACGTGTGTGTGTCGATTCGCAAGTAGGCCGTGTGAAATGTGCCGCACATGGCTGTGTTGTGACGGTCAACCAATGGAAGGCCTGAGGAATGAGGGAACCTCTTGGCCCACTTCACCAGGGTGAAAAACTATTTATCTGTCGCCTGGCAGATGTTGGTGACCTGATCATCTGTCAGGCACGGAGACACGCACCACTCCATAATCAGCTTTGACAGAGGACTCCGGCTGCAGGAGGAGCGCGTCGACAGCGGAGACGCCACAGAACTGTGTTATGGGGGGAGACAATGCATCTGCGGGACACGGAGGCCTATTTCGCCGACATTTAAGTCTGATAGATCGAAACAAACAGACACTGCAATGGATACCTGTGGTAGACAGGGACAGATTGAGATCTGCCGGGCTTCACTAACGGAGTTGTCTTCACTGCCTGGCCTCCATGTAGGCTTCAGTCCTGGCGTCGACAGACACTTTAGTGTTCAGGATTTTTCGGGTGATGATGCTTAAAACTACCAGTGGACTCCTTCTGCGAGACTCCTGACAAAAGAAAATGCCCAGAACCAGAATGACTGATGTAAAGGGGGAAATCTAGACCAACCAATTCACGCCCCTTGTGAGGAGACTGGGTGTATTTTATTCGATACTACATATTGTATGGTATTCGTCCTCCCTTGTGGGAGATAGATGATTTAAAAGAACATTAGATTCTCTGTGTGATACTTCTCAATTCTTCCATCTTTGTCTACTTCTCAAAACTCATTAGAGGAGAAAACCATCAGTCCCTATCCAAACGTTATGATATTCCATTAAGAAAATGAACTGGCAAACAATTATCAGTAAAATGTATTTTATTGTACAGAGAGTTACTTCTAAACAATAAAAAGAACAAGAACTACGGTGACTTGCTTGCAGTGATTGCTTACGACAAAAGTGCTCAAGTTTTCGAATTAAGGTGCCAAAACTGTGAGCAGTCTAGTTCCAGTAGCCCCCCACACAGCCACCTGTCCATGTATGCTAAAACACATTATGGAGTTACTTTTCACACTGTAGCTACGTTAAGGTCCAGCATCTATTGTATAAACATGTTTAGCTAGTAGATGTGTTCAATATTTCACACAGATCACAACTCGCAGATTTTGAAGATGCCTCACACCCAGATTGCAATGTGTGACTGGTTAAGTTACTAAAGAGAAAATGAAATAATGTCCAAAAGAATGAAATAATGTCAAAAGAATGTCCAGTACTAATAGTCAATGTTTCCAGTAAATTTGTAAAACTAATTATATGATGCATTCATGTTTTATCTGATTTTGTGGACAAAACAGTAAAATCTGAACTGAAGAAGTCCTAATATGGATGCCGTGTTTATGACCTTCAAAAACTGGTCTGCAAAATGAAACAAACAAATAATGTGAGGCAGGGGCACAGGTGGGCCTAGGTGGACCCACTGAAGAGCCTGGCCCACCCAGATTGGGCAGCATTTAGATGAAAAAAAATTGGAAATTACACATTTTTCTAATAGGATGAATGTACAGTAGAGCATGCAGGCTGACTGAACAATTTGTCACCGTCAGAATGTATCTGCAAACTAGGGAAAGTAATGGAGTGAGTAGTGAAATGCTCATAATTCTGCTTGAGTGCAGGGCTGGTTTCCCAAAAGGTTTGAATGGCAGCTCTCTGTCCTGCTCCAATTTTGCTATGGTACTGCTAAACAATGGGCACTGGGGCATTCTTTGCCCTGCACTTTTCATTCCCTTGATCACCCTAATTAAATGATACATACTCACAAATGTAGATGTAGAGTATTTGTTATATTATGTTTTTAAACAGAACAATGAACAATGAATTGTTTTCCCTGTGATATTCATGTAATGTTGTACTGGAGTGGGAAAAAGGACATTGAGCACCCTAAAATGTATGTGCTTGAGGGAACTGATCAGTAAAGAATGGACACCAAATATGATCATTTTGGTCTGTGCATATGTGGCCTCATGGATTTTGCTGCTTTTTATTTTTTTTTGGCAAGTCTAACATAATCTGAACATTTTGATGATGGAAGCCCGTGGATATTTTCTGGATGTAGTGATGTGCATTCGTATCTTCCTCACTGTGTGTCCATCTGTGACTCCCACTGAGGAAGTATTGTAACTCAAAGATACAGTATGTATAAAATCAGTGTGCCCGTTTGGCCTTGCCATGAAGGTGCTTTGACAACTGGCAGCAAATTACAAACACTTCCAAGTGTTTGAAGCTTAGAATTTAGTACATTTTTATTGACATGGGTAATCATAAATTTTGTGGTAATAACCACAACATAAGCTTATTTAGTTACAAAAAAGCTGTAACTAATTATCAAATAATAATGACTTGAAACACCTTGACATTCTTTACAGTGTACCACATTTATTTGTGATTGATGAATTCAGTGGGATAGAAGTAATGATCTTGAAAATGTTGGACGTGCAGCCCTAGCCTTTTAAAACGAACTGCCACCAACTGATGTGGACAGTGAATGCTGAAAAGACCAGTTTAAAACGAATTCTTTCGAATATGAAAGAAATGAGGGATTCATTATAACTTTTTTCCACCTCTCTCAGAATTTAAATACTGAGGAGGGCATAACTCTTTCATGAGTGTTAAGGACAGTTCCAGTACTTTTCCGTCAGGGATGAACACTTTGAGCGGAATGTGCCACGACATGGGCAGAACCTTGAGATCCACTTCCACATCCAGAGGGATCCATAGCCTCCACGGAGCGCCGAAACCCCCGCCTTCTTGGACTGGCCTCGTTGCGGACTGCATCAGAGCCAATTCCTATGGGGATCCTAATCACAGCAGCAAACTGAAGAATCGGGGTCGGGAAAATGCAAAGGACAATTCATGTGGGAGTGCTGGGATAGAGGGCAGTGACGTATCTTGCAGAGAGAAGGCTAGTTTGTAAGACCTTTCTGTGTGGTGTAACTGGACTAGATATTAAAACGAAAGCAAAACAAGAATCAGAAATACAGTTAAGGCCGCCATAAAACTAACCGCAAATCCGTTGTTTGCCAGGCTTTGCAAATAATGCATATATACCCATGTATGAATGAATAAGTTGTAAAAGCCAGTCTGTTTTCAGGTTGACTGTCAATAATCTCATTATCACACACTGTACATGCCAGGCAACACACAATCCGTTCTTGTTTGTGACACAAACGCACTGTACTGAAATGGCTAGCACTGTTCAAGCTTCTGATCATTCAGAGGCACAGCAAAAGCTTCTAACCCTATAATCAGTATCAGAGCTCTGTTCCTTATTTCATTGCCCTTCCTCCCTCTTTCTGATGTCAGTTAAAGAGTTTTTACCATCAATCAACATAGGGAGTGAATTAGCTATCATTACATGCTATGCAACCTATTCCAGATGACTTCCTTTCAATCCGGGAAAAAGGTTTCCACTTTAAAGCATTCAAAATGGGATGCGATATACAGCATTTCCTGTTGGACTGAGTTTATTCCCAGGGAATTCAGGAAGGTAGGAACACATGTGAAATGATATAAACACAGATATAGCATTGTCAAATGAGGATTTTTTTTTTCAAAACAACAAATAAACTTCCACTAGTGTCACTAGGGATAGTGCTTGGTGCATGGTAAACACTTATGAATCAGTATTTTTCTGGGTCAGATTTCAATGAAAACAAGTCTTCTGAGAGTGAAATGAAGCATCCATCTCCAAGCAAGCAGCTAAAGATTGCACAGTGTTGGAAGCATGTGTGGATAATCGTCTAATTCAAACAAGATTCTATCCCTTGGAATTACTTTAAAAAGATTAGTCACAGTAACAGTGTAGAAGTGCGAAACAACAGCGGGCTAAGCAGATCAGTGGCCCAAACATAGTGTATGACTAAAATGCTGAAATGTTTTCAGATTCAAACCTCTGCCACCCCTAGATGTCATGCACATTGGATGTGTCCCCCATGTGGAAGATAGGTGAAATAAATGTTTTTTTTATTCAAATAAAATCTCCCCTGTTCCGTATTGGCGGACTGACATTTTTCGGTTGTTTTAGAAAACGTAAATAGATCTAGGTGGCAGCGGCGAACCGTGACTACTGAAGCTAGACCTCAGTTCTGACGTCATCCATATCGATGAGTGACTGGAGGCCTTTCTTTTGCAGGCATGTGTAGGCGAAGCGATTCTTTGATGGCAGAGTCAAACGGTCCTAAGCCGCGCCTCGGCGGTGGCTCACAGAAGCAGCACACGTACCCCGGTTGCAAACATCGATAGCAGGAACCACGTTTTGGTCAAATATTTGACCAAAACAAATAGTCACTCAAATAGTTGGCGGAATAAATTAAACCGCATAACTACTCACATTGTTTCAAGACCACAGACAGTATATGCTGTCGGAGAGAAAACAGTTGCGCTGTATTCGATGTTCTATCTCCAGCAAGCAACGATGAAAGAAATGTGCCACAACACGAAATGTCATGTACCCAGTACTTCCAAGTGCAACTCATCGACCTTTGTTTTTAGCACACAACCAGTGATCTAAAGCAATGACATTGGCTGGTGCCTTCTATTCAAAGCCTGAGTAGAAATATTCTAGAGCCAGCTAGAATATTTCTACCAAGAGGCTACCAAAGAAAAATTCTGATTTGATATTTTTTTCTCTTGGATATTAAACCTTCTTTTTCCATTACACACTGAAGAAATTCAATAGGATGATTATTACAATTAAGACAAAAAACATTAAATCAATGAAAACAAAATTACAAATTATAATACATAAAAATATATACATATTTGTCTCTATCCTTAGGCCCTCCTTGAGGGCATAGAGGGCCCTGACAGTTCCCCACTGGTAGGTGATAATGTGATTCCCTTCCCTATTTAGTGCATGTTTTCAAGAATACACAAATTGAGCAAACTGTGTGGATTTTTTGCAATCAGGAAATTATAACGATTTCTACATTGGCTACTTGCCCCAACCACAACATCAAAACAGCTTTTCCATTTTGGGGTGAGAAATATACAAGTGAATATCACAGCCAATCACAAAACTGGAGGGTAAGTAATGCTATGAAACACCATCATTGAATATACTGCAGATATATTATAGACATTTTCTGCAATTTCAATGCAAAAAAGCTGAGTTGAGACGGAAAGGGGATTTGATATGATGTTAACTGTCATATTGTGTGACTCCATGTGACCTGTGAAGCAAGGCTTTGCTGTGTTGGTGGTGATAGCTGCTTCTAACCCAGTTGTCTCCCAGCCTGGCGCTGTTCTGAGCGCGTTTTCCCATCAACGCAGCCATTCCCCTGTGGAGCAAAACAGGTTGCAGGAAAAAAAAAACAGAAGTCAGATCCTTCTCCCGGTCGGCAGGATAAATGGCACGCAGACACAACGTGCAGCCCTCCCTAACTCCACTGTGTCCATGGCAACCAAGTTGGAGAGCACAGCAGGTTTTCCTGTCAAAAAATATGCATCTTCCCTAAAAGCACATGCGATGAAAAAGGACTGCAAGAGAGCAACATGAAGCTTGAAATTGGCAGAGTTACGTGGCTTTGAGGGTCTCTTTCATACCTGGAACCACAGTGGAGTAAGCCCACACACAATGACCGGATTTACCCTTGACCTGAAACCCATACCGGTATTTTTTCAGCTCGAATCAGAAAACTGTTTAAAAAAACTCCAATTTAATTCCATTGCAGGGTTTTAGTGAAGCATTGAACAAAGGGTTGGTCAAAAAAGCATTGTGATTGTAAACCATGTTTAAAAACCAGTATAATACAGGCCTGTGATGCAAAAAGAGATTGATCAAAATAGAATTTGTTTACTGGTCTGAGAAATCACTATACCATCAGCTTGGCCATGGCAATTCATCAACTTGATCTCCACTTCAAAAAGCATTTAGACCTCATTGAGCTTTGCTTCTAGCCTAGCAATTGGTTTGCAACAATGGGTGTTTGTGCAAACATTGCTGTGTGCCTCTCCGAAGTTTAAATATTTATTTTAATTTTGAACAGCGTGTGGAATCTCAGTGGAACCCACCCTTATAAACGTGTCAGGAGAAGATAGACAGCTTTTCTGATACTTGTGAAATCATGCGTCAGCATTCTGTTTATGAATATACAAAGTATAAATAACAAAATGAAGCACATGAGCCAGTACTGTGTCATTAATACCGCCACATGGAATTGGATATCTGGCCCTACGGAATAGTGAAAGGAACACTCCCCGATGCACACTAGTAGAGCAACAGTAGAGAGGGTGAGCATTTCTACGTTCCTCTTCCAAGGGCTTCTCATGGGCTACCAATGGCATCATTTTTTTTCAAGAAGGCACAACAGTTAGTTAAGACTTTGAATCATTGTCCTGCTGGACGATCTAATGATGAGTTCATGATACCAGCTATTCCAACATGTTCCCAGGGCTTTTGCAAAATAAGCCAATCAGCCCCACGACATCACATATCCACCACCATACTTTAAAGTGGGGATTAGGTTATTTTCCGCATGACAATCCCTCTTCTTACACCAAACAAACCTCTGGAATTTTTAACCTCTTCCATGCTGATTCATAACAGCTCCTGGTGATTGAACCTTCTTAATTATCAATAGTGGAGATGATTATTTACAATCCTGTAGCTACTTTAACTTTTTGTCTCATTTCATGTTTGTGTTCCTTGACCTTCCCCTGGTTGAAATATGACAGTGGATAAGAGTTTGGCATGTGTGTCACCTCATATTTATACAATTAGTCATAATGCACATTTCTTCATATTTATTTCTTCATTCAAAGGAAATTTTTATTTTATAGTGTTTACCTCAATTAATGGTTTGATTTCTCTCATATTTTGTGCAAGATCAAGCAGATAAACATCAATAAAATTTTTGCCTGACTGCGTAAGCAGAGCCGTCCAAGAGCAAATGTCTCTTACTGACTAACTGAGTGAGTGGATGAGTGAGTGACTGACTGACTGACTTCCCCTTATTATATAGCGTAGTGGTTAGAGACGCGGACCTGCAATCAACAGGTCCTGCGTTCGAATCTCGTCAGAGTCAAAGCAAACTATGCATTAGGATTTGTTCCAGATAGACAAAAAATTTGCTGGCTACAACCTTCAGCAGCTGCGTTATAATAAGCCTAAAATAAAACTGTTTACGGATATATTATTACTATTTCTGGTGGATTTTTGAAGTACGCATCCGTGCATGCTTTTTGGGTCAGGATAGACAAAAACTCAGTTGGCCACAACCTTCAGTAGCTACGTTATAGTAAGACTAAAACAAAACTGTTTATATTGCAACTATTTCTGGTGGATTTTCGAAATATGCATCCATGCATGATTTTTGAGGTAATATAGGCTAGTTCAAAGCCCCTTGGGCAGTAAAAGAGTTGGGGTTTCCACGATTCTCTCATCTTTTCAATTGATGAAAAAGTCAGTTTTCGTCACCTATTTTGATAGTTATTGTATCATTGTAATTCATGAATGAAAGAAAAACGAACGGTGTAGTGCCATGAAATGAATTAGCTTTGGCATTGGAAAGTTCATCTTGAGTCTCGCTAGGAATTGTTCAATTCTTATTACTATTCCAATTAGTAAGTTAGTATATACTAGTAAGCCTATTACTGGCTAATTAGCTGTTAAAACGGCCAGTGGCAAAATCCATACAGTTTTTGCCACTGGCCGTTTACCTCCACCACAAAAAGCCATATAGATGCTATTTGTGGTGGAGGTAAACATAATAAATTTGGTGTAATATTAACGCATGATAAGACAAAATTATCTAATGTCAAGATGCTATACCAACACTTTAACACTTGTAGCTCTGTGGCGCAGTGGTTGAAGACACAGCCTCTCACATGGGAGACCTGGATTTGAATCCAGCAAGGGCAAAAACATTTATCAGTTTTAATTGCAGGCCGGCTGAACTAGGCTTGCCTGGTTCCTTTTCTGGTTCCATAGCCTTTTTGTTCATCTTTACCAGAAAAACATTGTGTTGCCTTCGCTGTGTACACCATTCTATCATGGTATCATCCAGGGTAGTTTGCATCAAAAGTTAAACTAATCTTCAGTTCATAGTGACATTGACGGGTATCGTAAATTAACATAGCCAATGGTAAAAAGGTGTTTGCCACAGCACTGAGTGTGCATTTGTAAGCAAATATTCAAATCCAGCCCACTGCTATTCTGACACACAGTCTCCCCTCTCCTCCTACCTTTCCTCACTGTACAATCTTCTACTGGTCCCTCCCAACACTAATGGTATTAATATAAAAACATATTAGTCTGATAGATGTATTCATACAATTTTATTCCAGAAAAAAATATTCCCAACACAAATCTGGCAATCCAATCCAGCTGGCTCTTCATTCGATTTGAACTGTTATTGTTAAATGAATGGTTGTTCATTCTAGTTGCTATGGGCATTGGGACGGCAGCCAGACACTTAGTGACAGTCATAGCTGTCCATGGTCCTGAATTTAACACATCATCTGGCTCATCAACAAAGCAGATGGACACACCTGCCGGACCGTTTTACATAAAAAGGGAATTATTGTAATCATAAGACTGATGATTTATTTTTCTCCCTCACAGCTAGACAATCCTATGAAATCTCTTCCTTCTTGGCTTTCTAACTAACGGTAGGCCAATGCACAACAAGCTTTACTGTTCAAACTTAAACAAACAGACAGTATACATACTGCATTTTGTTTTTGATTTGCCTGATATTGTATTTGAATATTCATAAACATTATGCTGAAGCATGATTTTGCCAATTTCAGAAACACCTGTTTGTCTTGTCTTGACAAATGGGTTGTACAAAGACCTGTTGTTTCAAACCAATTGCTAGACTAGAAGTAAGGGGCAGTCATGACCAGATAGGTCTTTATTACAGCGAAGATCAAGATTATGATTTGCCTTGGTTAAGCTAATGCCACAATGATTTTTCAGGCCAGTAAACAAAGCCTAGTTTGCATCATGGCGTACTGCTGTTTTAGCATAGCTTAGAATGTTTCGACCAATCACAGTGCTTACTAAACCAATCTGTTATAGAACATTAATTATTTACATTGGGGCATTGTGTGTATGATAAAGTAATGACAATAGTGAGAATTATACCTGCAGATTTACTTTATTTAGTTAGAGTTACAGAACTAGCGGTTAAGCTTATTATCAATGCTCATGTTGATTTAAAACCACCTTCATCTGCCAGCGCTTTCAAAATGTCTTCAAGTCCTGTTTTTAATTTTGTACAATTTGCATAGATTCTACGCTGCTCTGGTATCATACTGGCTGAATGGAGCACCATCCTCTTCAAAGATATTCCCCGGTTTGGTTCTGATGATGGCGGCGGAGAGCACTGTCTAACACGTTGGTCCAATTTCTCCCATAGGTGTTCAATTGGGTTGAGATCTGGTGACTGCGAAGGCCATAGCATATGATTCACACCACTTTCATACTCATCAAACCATTCAGATATCCCTTGTGCCCTGTGGATGGGGCCTTTGTGGATAGGGGCTTTGTGGATGGGGGCTTTGTGGATGGGGGCTTTGTCACCACTACCATCAGGGTAGAAATGTTTCACCATAGGATAAAAGTGATCAACATGGAAGCCCTGAACCATAAGGTGAAAAAAATCGTTTTGGTGCTGCATCTTCGAGTTTCTCGTAATTTTGAGATGGTATTTTTAAGATAAACTTAAGATAAATTTTTAAGATAAACAAAAAAATTGTTCACCTTACAGTTTAGGGCTTCTGTAGATCACTCAGAATAACTTTGTAATGATTTGCAGTGATCCTTCCCTCTAAGGGGACAAGTGGACCCTAACCATGCCAGAAAAATGCCCCCACAGCACAAAAGAACCTCAAGCCCCCCTCAATGTAGAGGTCAGGCATTCAGGCCGGTGCTGTTGGCGTACATGCACTCATTCACTTGTCAAGAATATGGTGAAGGATGACTCACATCACCATATCACTCTTTTCCACATCTCTGTAGACCAGTGCCTATGGTTTTTGTACCACTGAACTCTTAAATGTGCATTTGTCTTTGTAATCAGGGCTTTATGCACTGCAACAGTAGAATAATATTCCTCTCTGTAGTTCTCAACATATTGTTCTTGCTGAAAGTCTGATCACGTCCTGCGCTGACATTCTCAGTCAACTGGGGAAGAATTGCTCTTCTGTATTTCCTTACACATTGCAGTAATCCACGAGCATCACAGTCAACGAATGTACGCTTTCCACCACAATTTCAGACCCTATTTACTGAAGTCTTTCCCATAGACCTAAATGCACACTTCAGTCACTGTTCCTACTGAAACACGAGCCAGTTGACCTGAAGCTCCTGCCATCCGTGCCCTGACAATGAACCCTCTTTTGAAGTAATTTAGATACTTTGCCCTTGCCTTCGTGATGCAAAATCAAGGTCAACTGGGTCAGCATTTTTATACATGCCACAGAGCATTATAGGATGTTAATTGTCTAATTGTATAATTCAGTACAGCTGTATGGAAACTTCTGCATTAGTTATGTTCCTCAAATGTATATTTGCAACAGGGGTTGAGCATTTTAGTCTAGTGTATTTACATGGAGGGAGATTAGTTCTGAGGGAAGAATAGTGGTCATTTTAATGTGCACTCAATGTGACACTGCAGCCACCTCCGCTCAAAAGGGCAAACGGCGTTCTTCAAAAGTTCTGCATAAATAGTCAGTGTTATCTTTGTATTCTTTTGATGTTAGGAACTGCATTTAATATAATGTTATATATTCTTAGGAAGAAATCCCCCCCGGGCTATCTCTATGAAATTGACATTAATGAGAAATGAGCTGCGGAAGAAAGATATGATGGCTCAACTCTTCCTAACTCCCTCATCTAAGGTAAATGCTCTACAGAACTGTTAGGTAGCTTAAAAGTAAACTGTTGAATTGGTATTATTTTATCTTTTGATCATAACACAGGTAGCATTGATTTAACGTTCAGACGTAACTGAACAGCTTGGTACATTCACAATTTTGTTTCAATTAACATTTCACAGCGGGACAGGCATAATGTAAGACAGCGTAAGGAATGTATGCAAGTGTAGTGTCTGTCAAGCCATAGCATCTGTGTTTATTAGGCAGCTATGTGATAAACCTAGTTATTTTGTTCACTGACATTTTAGGCCCTTAGCGCTGTAGCTGTAAAAATTAAGTGTGATTAGCATCCCCTGCCAGCATTACATCAGTGCATGTAACACAACACCTACACTTGGTCTAACTTTAGGTTCAATTTGCACAACATCTCTCACTGTGTTATGCAAGACGGTAGCCGTGCTGTTCACTTTCCCAAGATCATCACAGTTCATCTCATACTGGCTTCACTTAACAAGAAAAACTCACACTAGCAGACATTTTCGATATAACCATTATTCATTCCTGTCAAGGAATTGTAGTTTTACTAATTTAATCATATCTTCAATACTTCAGTTCACAAATGGCCAATTACAGCTAAACTGGCCTTCTATTGTTTTCATATATGCAGGGTTTTCAGGCAAGTTATAGTCAGGCATTTTCTCTCCGGAAAGATGAACAGCACACATATAATTTAGATTCAAGGACTGTAATTTCCCCTCTGTTGATTCCCATGGCCTGACTGAGATACAGAGATGGTCCGTAGCTCTGTCTTTTTGGCAGTCCCCTTGCGGAAGAGGCTTAAGAGCCAAATCCAATTAGTTGTGTTCACATATTAGTTGAGTTAATATTCACATTAGAGTATTATGGATCCAGTCATTCTGCACATGGATTTCTTATACTTACAGTGTAGACTCTCACGCTATTGTGTTTGATCCACTCTTGATATAAAAATATATATATATATATATAAATACATCTTAGATCCTGTGTGAAGTGAGTAAAGGGGATGAGGTCAAAAAGATTGAGTAATGGAACAACATCACAATTTATGATGGTGATCTATATGGTCTAATGCTTTGATTAGCCTATTTTTAATGCTTTTGAGTTTCTGTGTACGGCAGAAAGTTGAACGCTGTTGTATCACCTCAAAGTTGCTTGGCTTATCAATATTTGAACTGTATGTCCATCTGCTGCTTTTGGATATAAGGAGAGAAGCTTAGCCAAAGTGTGATCTTCCATGCTGTCTGACTGTGATGGTGTGTATAGCACAGGGATTCTAATCGAGGGAGTCCAGCCAACATCCCTATGTGAAGATAATCTCAAACACTGGCAGCATATTGACAGTAGCAGCTACTTGATTCCATTAGCTGATACAAGCCACTTGAGTGGCTAGTTGAAAGCTGAAGTTGGGGTGATCAGATTGCGGTGACATAGTCATTTCCAGGACAGAGCGTGTCAAAGCATCAGTCTGTTTACTAAGCTTCAATGAATGGTTGCAGCAGATCGCAGATACACTGACAGCAGCGTTGGGAGCCAGCGCTTTAAGTTTTGTTACTATTTTCTTCAAATTTTACCAGGGGTATTATACATTTTACCTGTGAAAATGCATTCTATTTACAGCAATTGCCAGGGTTAACCAAACATGGATTTCATACCAACTTCACATGAAATAATAAATGCATGAATATCCACGCTCGCTGTTCAAGACCCCAGTTTTTGACCAAACACACACAGTGAGCTAAACAAAGACAACCAGAGTTTAAAAAGGCTGTGAATATTGTTCACCAGGCAAGCAGGGACTTGCCTGATGGAAATATGCTGCTGCATTTTTAAGTCTGAGACTCATTCCATTAGAACTGGTTAGGGGATGTCAAAACGAGGGGTGTTGTCACAAGAGATTTTCATCATTTTTAACCAATCAGATTTGTTTTTAAATCCATGATTTTGGAAATGTTTAAGCTGCCACTGCTGGGTCGAGTTAGTCGCTTTCTGTCCCGTACGATTAATGCCACTTAGAATTCCATGGACTGTCAGTCTTCTGTTGACCCCCTGGATAAGGTCAGAAGAACAGGTGGAGGGCTACCCTCACTGAATTGGATGTGAGATTGAAAGAAGCCTCCACCGCTATAGGGTTGTGTTTGCAGATCTAGATACTAATCTTCGAAGGGATCTCCAGGAATATGAGTGGGGCGTCACACACACTGGGGGATCATGGCGAAAGCTTTAATTTGCTTCCCTTGTGCAGCTTAAGACATTTCCCCTCTGATATAAGTAGATTAAGGAAGTGGGATTGCTCAGTGTGAAGTAGCAACAGGAAGATAATAAGATACTGTACCACTTATCATTTACTTTGCAGGGTTTAATGTTATGGGCTTGATCCCTGTGTCACATTGTTTGGATTCGCTGTGTGTAGGCACGTTTTCATTGGAAGCTTGGCATTTTGAACAGGCTTCCTTAGGCCGGGGGGAACAATGGCAAGCAGGTGGTTGCTGCTTTTCAGGGGTTTAAGCCTTACCTCCAGCCAAAACAGCTACTTAACCTAAGTGTCTCTCGATGAGAGGAATAGCAAGCAGCTTCTGCTGCTATTTGATGGATGTATGGAGTGGCTAGTTTACTACCATTTGGCTTCAGTCAGAACAAAAGAACAGGATGGCCTTCTTAACTTTCCAAAAGGAAGCCTAGTGAACTAAAGGCCACCCTGTGTGTGGGTTCCAGTAAAGGGCGAAACCGTCAGTCAAGTATCCAAGGAATTGGGGGTTATGGAGTTCCTGCCCCAAAATGTACCCCACATTTTACTACAATTCAGCACACTTCGACAATCCTGTTTTTATATTTTCACCACACATAAGACGGTCCGATAAACACAGTGGAAATTCCCTTTGAATGGCAGAGCTTTTAATGCCATGGTGGTATCATGAAAAATAGCAACCAAGTGCAATACTTTGGATTACGATCATTACAATGGATTGAAGCTCTAATTGACATGAAAACAGGTTGTTGGTCAGTGATCTACACGGACTTGGCCAAGCATTTTTCAACAGGTCTATTTAAAAGTTTTGTAGCTTTTATTTTTTTTTCTATTGAGGCTTTGCACACAAACTATTGCACAAAACAAAATGATTTGGGAGTTATTTATATTTTCACTGGGCACTTACTTTAATGTAATGCAGAATTGTTTCCAGTGCTCTGGTTCATTCCGTAACTTGTAAAGAGGATAGAAGAGTAGGAGTTCTCCACCCTGCTGATAGTTTAGGGCACAGCGAGCAGAGCAGTGATTAATTCCATAACGAAGCTCACAGCAACACCGCAACCGACTCAAAATACTTCCGGTAATTGGCTGCTCCAAGCCGTGCTGCAGTTTGGTCACACCTTGCGCAATCAGAAGTGAAAAACCTAATAGACTCAATAAACAAATGACTTCAGCCTAATCACACAACGTGTTGGCGTTAAGAAGCAGGCAATATTCATAAGCAATATGCATAACTACTGTTACAATACATTCGCACAGCAGACAGGGAATGTAGAGCAATGTATAACTCCCTCATTCACTCAGATATGCTGGGTAATATTATGTTAAAATAGAACCCCAGTTGCCTACAGTCATTTTGTTTTACATCAGTTAGTAAAAGAGGCTTCCCCATGGAGTCACAAAAGTGGATTTTGGACAATCTCATGCTGTGTTCACACAGACACATTCATTCTCTGAACTCCTATAGGCCCCCGAATACCCATTTACTATGTGAAACAGTCAATATTGAGTTATTGACATGGTCCCCCAGTCAATAACTCAAAAGGAAAAATCAATAAATATTGGCAGGGATGGTGTCCCTATCAATACCCCCCCCCCCAAAAAAAGAAACTGGTCTTTTGAGCTCACATAGTTAAAGAAGCACTCAAGTTTTGCACTAGAGCTGAAAAAACAACACCTCAAATCGTTCCTAATTGAAATGCCTATTAAAGTAAATAGAAAGTGTATCACAATTTGGCAATGATGTTTAATTCACCTTATATAATTTGAAACCTAGAAGCCTCTGATATCTTTTAGAAAGATATTCTTTGATATTTCCATTGTCTAACAAGAGCTATTTGTGGTAAAGACAATTGCATGGCTAACAAGGCAAACTTCTATCTATCTGGATGCTACCTGACTTTAATGCAGTGTAGCACACGTGAGCTAGCTGGCTAGTGAGCACTAGTAACAATCTAACAGTGACGTTGCTTTGACACTTAAAGTAGAAGAGAGTTAAGGTCAGGGGTGTTTCCACGCCTCCACCATCCTATACCACAACACCCTTCCAGACAGTCACGCTATTGAACTCTAAATGCGCTAAACACTGCCCCTATCAGCCGGTCTGTATCCTAACGCAACGTAACATACCTTATGAATCCGGCTGTCAAAAATGTACGGATATCTTATGCATTCCCCTTAGATCAGACTGATCACTCTTGTAGGTTAATAGTTAGCATGCTAACTCCGGGGGAAAAAGTGACGTTGTTGATATGAGATTAACTTGTAGGTCAGCCATATAGGGATGCATTAATAATAGATGCAATGTTTACGAGCTGAAATCAACAGAAACGAAAAACAAACCTTTATGTTGCACAGGACCAGAGTTATTTCGTGCTGGCCACGTGCTCTAACTGCAGAAACCACTTTAGCAAATGAATACAAAACTGGGTTTGATTTGCATGTATGCTAAAGCCCTAATGGGTTTTATCAGAGGCGTCGCTAGGATCACAATACATTCGGGGCTTAGCCCACCCTCCCGCCCTACCCGGGACAGCAAGTACAGGGTTTTGAATGTACATGCGGAAAAATTCGATGTACACGCTAGCGGCCTACACGTCTACTTTGTCATAATGCGCGATCGGAATTATAGATGAATAGATCAGGGGCTATTTTTTTATTATTATTATTTTTGTTCCATTTGAGATCCGGGGCTATAGCCCCGGACGCCCAGGGCTAACGACGCCACTGGCTTTTATAGATACTGTACGATTCATTATGATCAGGAATTCAGATGCTGAGTTCTAGATATTGCAGTCTGTCGGCAATACGGTACAGTAAACCAATCAACAGATAATCTGGTTCTTTTAATTGAAAACAATAAGATAACTACAGGACAGCTACATGTCTAACAAATCACCTTTCTTGCCAGAACGAAACGGCTTCCAAATGGGGAACAGAGACCCAGATGGAGCCTAGACATGGCCAAGAGAGACACCCCACACTCCAGCGTTACACCCCCACTCTCCGCGCTCACACTGAGCCCTGGCAACAATGACAGGCTCATTAACGGAAAAGGCACAATACTTGCTGCAGTCGGGAAGAAGAGTCTGGACACGATGCGTGAAAACTACATTTCTGGAGGACAGAGATTTCTAGACCAGAGAGGATTCTTGGTGCATCTCTGAACCCTGCCTCCCTGCGCGCATTGCATCAACACGTCGTCACAGAGGCCATGTGAAAAGCCATGGCGTTGTTGGAGGGAAAATGGGTAGCTGAAATCTCTCCGTTATAAAATAATGTGCGCATGATGCCACCTTTGCACAGCTAAGCAATGAGCAATGGAGTCGTCATCCTGGAAGTACAAAACATTCCCCAACATAGAAGCTACCGGCAAATCTCTGCTAGTGGGAAAAGACAACAGAGAGGGTTAGTGCAAGAATGGAAAGGATATTTGTTTTGTTTATTTTGCGTTTGTAGGGGGTCGCTTTGGGATTAATCAAGATAATGTTTTGGTCATTGGGACATTAGCCCAGTGTAGACTGACTGTGTTGGCTAGGCTCTCCAAACAGTGAGAGGCATTCACTGCTGTCCTTGATTCATTCGCTATGGGAGGTCTGACAGATTCAAAAAGTTCAAAAAGTTTCTGTTTTGGGGGAATATCTAGTGGTGGCCACTGAGCTTACCATGTTTGTTTGTTTGTGTGCGTGCGTGTGTTTGTGTGTGTGCGTGTGTGTGTGTGTGTGTGTGTGGAGTATTGGGGGGGGGCTAAACAGCCCTGTCAGATCCAGGACAGGACCAATTTCTATTATCGCCAGACAGCAGGGTGTCTTTATCTCCTGCCATGCACAGAGCTCTTCACTCTGGCAGGCTGGTGGGCATCACAGTCACACTGGCAGAGCATCACAGCCCAGGCTTTGGTGCAGACTGAGCATGCCCGATACCCCTGGGCAGTGCTGAACTCTTGACCCCTTCTGTCTCCGAGACGAGTGTCAGAGAGCCATAATCCCCTAATCCTTTTTTCACAACGAATTTATCTTAACAGAAAATGTGCGACTTGAAAAAAGGCACGCGTTTCAGTACCTTAGGAAGACAACCCTGTCTCTGGCAGTTTTTTTTTTTATGTAGGCGTTCTCTGTGTCTGCTTTTGCGCTGTTGTCTTGAAAGAGGAGACAAGGAGTGGGTGTTGCTTTAACCTTCATTATTTGCCATCTGCTGTTGTCGTCGCTGCCTCCAATCGCCTCGGTGCTGTGTGAAATAAGCTTGTTCTCCATGTAAAGCTGAGGGAACAGGCAGACGAGGTGCAGTTGAGCAGGTGACCAGTTGAACCCCGAAACACATGGCCCTGGTGCAGGGCCCGGCCCTAATTGTTTCTCAAATGACACGGGCTGTAACTGGGCAAAACAATAATAATGTTTTAGATTTCTGCATGGATTTCTGTCTTAAGCAAGTCGAGAAGCGGTGGCAACTGTAGGCGACTCGAGAAGCGGTGGCAACTGTAGGCGACTCTCTTCAACAGCGGACAAGAGGCACAGATAAGAGAATAGTTCTGATTTGTTTGAATGCAGTTTAGGGCTTTTCAGGACCCTGAGTCCTTTTACCTGTTTCCTTTCCTCCGGAGGTGGAGGATTTTCAAACGGGGAGATGTACATTTTTGTTCTCTGGTTCCCATCACATATTTATTGAATCTCTTTCAGAGGCTTGAAGGCAGAAACATAGATTATCATAGGTTCTCTGAGAGGTGTTCTATTTTAATTCCAGGGACTGATCAGGTTTAGACATCTCAATTTGACGATTAGAATATTCCAATTTCATACTGTTAAATTTGATCAAATGTAATGTTAATGCGTTTATCAAGTGTTTTGATGTACATCCATACCAGCCTGATTTCAAGCTTTACATTCCTCAGCATGACATAGTACTTAGCAGATTACATTTGTCAGACATTCAGCAGTGGTAGGAGGCTCTTTTGTGGCCGATACAACCCATGTGACATAAACATCAAGGAAGAGATATCAGAAAACTGTCAGATGGAGGGCTGTTGTCAGTCAGGCCAGGCTTGCACTGCTTTATAGATTAATAAAATATTGCGAGCACATGGTCCCCCATATATTTACAGTATTAATTCCTTAGCAGTTAAAAGGATGAACACCAGCAGTCACGAAGGCCCCTTAAGTCCAGACTCCGGCATGACTAATTTAAGAGCAATTTCACTGCACACATTTTCCTTTCCAAGATAGTTGTGGTAATTGCCAAGTTTCCGCCCCCTAGTGGGAGCCTGACACACTGCAGTGGACAGCTTACACACACACACACACACACACACACACACACACACACATACAGCCTTAGATGTCCCTACTACTTTTATTGGCGCACACTGCACACATAGATCCAGATGTAGTTCAACGTCTAAATATCCCTACAGCGTTTGTAACTGATCAATGGGTTAGTGTGTGCCTGTACTCTCACTGATAGGTCTATATATGAAATAATTATTGAATATCAATGGTCATTTTTTTGTGGATTGATTGTTAATGTAATCAAATTCATTAGTCTTGATAGAAACCAAGTACGGCCCGGTGTCACACAATGACACACAGATTTGAGACAGCAAACACCTCAAGCTCACCATAAAACACATCTGGCATTAGCTATCTTTTCATTTAAATATTACGCATCAAAACAATTCTCGAGGGTTTCTACACATGGCAGTGACTATCCTCAGTCAGTACTTAATGTCTCATTGTAGTATGTTGTTAGGGGCAGGCTACCGTAGAATACTGTAAAATAATTGGAGACATCAAGGCCAAGCACAAGAGGATGAACCCCCAAACCCACAATCCTTATGGTAAACTAATCCTGTTTTCACAAATAAATGTGCTAGCTATAACACCGTTGATGTTTACGATGCGGCCCAGATTCCACCCTGTGTCTGTGGGAGGGAAAACTCATTAAAAGTTATATTTTTAAAGCGATTACTCCTACATGGGCTAATCCCCTTGTAAGAACTTTGCTTAAATAGAGTAACAAATGCCCCTAGTTGACTGCGGGAGTGAAAGGCTGACCCAGGACTCTGGAGAGGAACTGCAGGGGATATAGCCTTTATCAGCAGAACAAGTTGTCTGGCTGCTCACTAACAAACAACTCTATTCAAGCAAGCTGTTATGCCAACAAAATGAGCTTAGTCACCTTGGCAAAAGCCTTCATTCATTTGACAGCCTCGATCTGTCCACTTGAGTTTGTGGTCTAATGCTTGTACTGTACTTAACCCTTCATGGGACTTACCTGACCTGACATAGCAGCATGAACAGAAGACAACAGTGTTAGCTTAACACTCCCTTTGTACATCCTTAATAGACATTTTAAACCGCTTTGTTTTTCCAATCGTGTCTTGTTTGCGTTGCCTCTGCAGTATACCACATTGTTCAGACTAAATAATGAGATCACCAGTACCTAATGTGCATGTTCACATTGATGCACATCCCATATGTCCCATCAGTATAAAAGAAACACTACTGCAGTTTTCAAAATTCTTCATCTGCCACCCTGCATTAAATCAGCTGCAAACCATAGGGAAGCTATATACCTGAGTCTTAGGTGACCGCTCTCCTCTTGCTGCAGTGTTGTGATTTTAATTTGAAATGCACGGCCCCGCGTGGCGTTAGTATCAGTGGCGGGAATCTGTTGCGCATCCCCAGTGTGGTACAAAGGCCCCTGTCAACGAATCAATAGGGGGCTTTCTTCAGTGTTGCGTTATCTGCAATGGTTCAGAAAAACTAAAAAAAAATGCATATATAAAATAGAAATCTCACCACTGGGAGAAAAAAAAGAGATTTAGAAACCTTTTTCATTCATGAGACTCAAGGGAATTGCTATATTAACCCTATTACTGTTTTTTCTATGCATTGTCTAAAAGTGAAGATGATGCAAAAGTAAAGACTAATTTCTGTCTCTTTCAGCATATATACTGTATGTTTTTACAACTAAGAATCACAGCACTTTCAGAGTTCTATCCCTTCATTTCGTGCAAGCATGAGTGTTGGGACAATTCAACTTAAAGCAAATGTAAGAAGTATAAAAGCAATTTTTTTACACAAATCTCTTGCATGCAATAACATCAGTTACTGTAGTGTGCCCATTGACATCACCAAACTTTTGGCATCATACTTTGAGATACATTGCCTAGCTGTTACTGCAGCCATTTTGAGATGTTGCTTGTTTTGGGGAGTTTGGGACAGTAATCTCTTCTGCAAGAGAAATGCCCCTGCCATGACACCACCTCCACCATGCATGCCCATGCCATGACACCACCTCCACCATGCATGCCCATGCCATGACACCAACATCACCATGCATGCCCATGCCATGACACCACTATCACCATGCATGCCCATGCTATGACACCGCCTCCACCATGCATGCCCATGCCATGACACCGCCTCCACCATGCATGCCCATGCCATGACACCACCATCACCATGCATGCCCATGCCATGACACCGCCTCCACCATGCAAGCCCATGCCATGACACCACCATCACCATGCATGCCCATGCCATGACACCGTCTCCAACATGCAAGCCCATGCCATGACACCACCTCCACCATGCTTTACACATGGGTTGGTCTGCTTTGGATCATCTGGACTTCCGTTTTTCCTCAGAACTTTTGCTTTTCCATCACTTTGATTAAGGTTCACCTTTATCCCATCTGTCCATAAAACTCTGTTCCAAAACTTTCCTTCCTGCAGATTAGTAGTAGATCGTGATACCTTTACCCCAGCACTTGGGAGTTTGTTACCCCAGCACTCCGGAGGATTTTTGGGTGTTTTTTCACTGCGCTGGTAATTTTTCTGTCCACAACTGCTGTTATTTTCATTGGCTCACCTGGTCAATGCTGATTGCTGAAGACACCTGTGGTTTCTTTCTTTTCCAGGACAGTACAAAGTGTTGATTTGGCTATGCTTACCTGTTGACTGTGCTATGGTTCTGAGTTCCTTTTTCCTTTAAGCATCCAAATAACTTTTCCTTCATAGCCAACTCCCTAGTCTTCATGTTGGATTATGCCTACTGACACCAAAGGCAAAAGCAAAAGATGGAACTAAGACTACAGATTCTCAGCACTTTTATGTGTGAACAATCAATCAATGTTCAGTATGATGTTATACACACATCTATGTATTATTTTGACAGTACAACAGAAAATGTAGGGACAGATAATAAGAGACTGACGACTTACTGAACCTGGAACCGTAAGTGCAGCAAGTTAGGAATGTTTTAATTCTGTGTGAGGGATAAATATTGCACCGTTCTTGTTAAATTATAAAAAGGCTAACAGTTGTTAAAAGGCTAATGCATCATACTCTTATTTGTTTTCCATTTGCTATGCATTTACTAGGCAGTAAGGCAGGAGGGGATGTGGTATTATAGCCAATATACCATGGCCAAGGACTGTTCCCCTTATACACAACGCAACACTTTAATATTTGGCCTAAAAAACATAATCTACAAAAAGCCTGTTATAGTAATACAAATACTGGACTTGACAAAATGTAATCTGACATTTTGAAAACTTAAAATTAACAACTTTTCCCCCTGCAATCTCAAAAGGAAATTGTCTTCACAGTATTCAAATCTAGATTTATTGTCTACAAGTTTGGATAGCCAGACATGTACATAGAAGGACTTTAAGTTAAATGTTTTTCAAGGACAGACAGTTAAATGATTAAAATGAGTTGAGTAAAACAAGGCAGAAATTCATTGTATAATAATACAAAATCCCTGATCCAACTAATCAAACTCTGATCATTCCATGTAATATTCACCAAAAAGTTAGATATGATCTATTCATTTTCAGTAAGCCATCACAGATTTTAATTCACAACGTTATTAAAGAGTAATTACATGAGTAATAAATGCAGCCTAATACATGAGATACCGGCCTTTCAATGAGCTGAAATCTATCCTGGGTTTATCAATCTTGGACTGTAATCTGTTTTTTTTCTCCAAATTAAATTAACGTCAATTGCAAAAATGGCTCAGTCTAAGGGATTTAATGCAACCTGCCTGAAATATCCCACTTCTATCAGAGTGCCTGCTGCCTGCCATCTTTAAGTGGAATCCCAAGTAACAATAATTAATCCCCTTGAAATGGAGTTCCAACGTTTATTAAGGTGCTAACAAGAAGTCAATCAAGAGGATCAGCTGGATTGACTGCTGTGTCGAGAAAAATGTCAATCGCACCCAAGAAGATATATTCCACGGAACGGCATTCATATAAACCTTGAGACCAAGAAGTGGTAGAGGGTAAAATGTAGAGTTTTGATATAGGTATCAGACCTTAGTTCATTATTAATAACGAAAGGCTAGCGGATGTCTCACCATGCTTAGTACATGAACAGAGGGAGGCACTCTCTCTACATTGTGAGAATAGTTAATTCCCCCATACTTCTGACCCACTTGGGTAAAAGGGACTGAAATAGCTGAATCCCTGTTCTTTTATTATCCATAAAGATAAGATGGTAACTACTCACGGGGTTTAAGCCAGCAGGTATGCATAGTTCTGCTGATAGCGCAATCTTGCAGTCCCTGAATTAGGAACAGACTAGCTAACAATTAGAGTTGTTATAGGAATGTTTGTTTACCTGTATAGGGAATTGATAACTGTCTGAACAACACTGGTTTAATCAGCCTGCTATCCCTTATGGCCACGAAAGCAGCACAAGGAAGGCCAAACTATTTGTGTGTAATCAAACATCACAGACAAAAAAGTGATAATGAAAAACGAAGCTATTAGTAGCATATGTATTGGTAAACTAGAACAAGTGGAAAGAGATGTTTTTCTGTTTGCACATTCAACTAAGATCATAATTCAAATCCGGTGGATTAGATCTGTGGAACCTTAGATCTGAGTGACCTTGGAACCTTAGATCTGAGTGACCAGTATAATAATGGTTTGCGGAAATGTTTGTGAAAAGAAAATAGTGGAGTTTACTCGAAAAGCAGTTTAAGTGTTTATCCATTCATTTATGTGTGATCACTGAGCAACACCCCACACAAACTGACACCCTGGCACTATTAGTGGGCTGTTGGGAACAGGAAGTGATAACAGTAGACCACGCACATTGCCATTTCAGCTATATCATCTGTGTGGAGGAAATTGAACAGTTAACAACTGCTTGATGAATCTAGATGACCAGCGTGTTATTAGATAATATCACTGGACCATAAATCATATTTATATGATTGGATACTTATCTGTTGGCTTCAATTCTAATTACTGTTTCAGGGGCGTGATATGTGTATTAGATCCCTTACTTTCAGAAAGAGGCATACATTTTCAACAGTGATACCCAAGTTGTACTCACTGTTGAAGTCAAACCTGAGACGCAGAAGATGATGGTCTGTACCACAATATGTAGGTCGAGTTATTTGTTTAAATGTACTGTACTTGTCTGAATTGTCCACATCTAAATGAAATGACACGTGTGGCAATGTGTGGAGCCAGTACTTCTGAGGTACAAACATTTGTATTTATAGCAGACCAACCTCAATTCTCAATTGGATGGAATGTGTAAATGTTGCCCTGGTTGACCCTCTTAAGTCGTGCTAAAATGGAACACCTTGTGAAATCTTACCAGAAACAGATGTATGGAATTAAAAAAAGCGAGACATTTTCATTGCATACCTTGACAAGAGTGGAAAACCTGAACAGGCCTCGGAAAAATTCCCTCACAGAAGTAGTAACTGGCAGTTACATATGCATAAAATGTCAGTGCGCAAGCTTGCAATGGAGTTGGCAATAACACTAAGCCAGTCCATGGTGAGAAAGGACCACCTGGAGGAAGATTGAGTGAGCAGGGAACTAAGTGTACAATTGACTGAACTGAAATTATTTAATTAGCTGTATTGAGTCCCCCATTGTCCCCTCAGAATGCACCTGAAGGCCGTGTTTGAGCTGGGTACAGAAAGGAAGGGCCAGTGGTTGCTAAGCTGTCCATCAGGCTGACTAGAATTATAAAGGTCCCTCTAGCCAATTAGTTAGGATCGTGTTTGAGATGGTACGGGCTTGAAGCACACCTTCCATTTATCACCTTCCCTCCATACACCCCTCTCTCACTCACTCTTTTCTATACCTCTCTTTCATTCTGTCTCTATTGCTTATTATTTCTCTCTCTCTCTCTCTCTCTCTCTCTGTATTCGCAGAGAAGCAACACTATTCACCTCTTCGGACAAGAGAGGTTGGGCAGCCAAGTCATTAGGCCACGATGGTAAAAAGTAACAAGTCTATAAGTGATGTTAGACATGATGTGCAAAGACATCAGTCTCCCATCCTTCTGAACCTCTTTGCTGGGATTTTACCAGAGAAAGGCTGCTATATTTAACAGGCATTTCATCAACACACATGATGTTATGCAGGTACAACTGAAGTTGTTTACACTTCTTCTAAGTAGGTTTTGTTCCTTTTTGATGGATGACAGCTCGATATTTCAGAACTGACATATTCTACAGTAAGTCTTAGTAATACTGTTTCATATATTGAAACTGTCGGAAATAATAGAAGAACCTTATCTAAATGTCCCCTGTGAAACCACCAACTTAGATTTTAACAAGGAGGTCTGAGTGCTGTTAGCACAGTCTGAATCCTGATTTTACTGCTGTTGATATCGAGAAGACACATTTTTCCCTGCTACAATTTGACAGCCCTCAAATATTTGTTATTGTACTTCCATTTGGGTTAGAAGATGTCGTGTCTCCCTGCTTGGACGACCCCCACGGGGACAGTCGAACCCTGGGGGCGATTCTGCACCTCGCCGCATTGCCTCCAGCCGGCCCGATCACACCACACACTCATGAACTCGCCCCCGAAAGTTAAGTGTTGCCGTCTGCATCTCGACACAGTCAGTCTGCAATGCAGTCTGCAGGGGAGTGATCCTCTGGGCCAGGAACTGCCTGCCCCTCAACCGTACGCCTGCGTCCCAAGTGAAGCCGTCCTCCCTGCATAGGGCACCGCTTTCTTTACTAGGGCTCTGGTCAAACGTAGAGCACTGCAGTATGTAGGGAATCTGGTGCCAGTTTGGAGGCACAGTTGCCCGTAACAATGGCCTGAGTCACACTGAGCCCACACTGTCACTGACACCTCTGCTGACAGAGTCACAAGGCTGCCGAGGAGGGTCTCGCTTTCTGCCCACATCGCTGACCTAATTACTGTTTTTAAAAAAATGATTATCGGACGCCTAGTAAACTGTGACCTGATTAGTGGAAACGGCTGCCGTAGTTCACCCTTGAACGCGGGGCAGGGGAGAGCTTTCTAACACTAAACTGATCTGTCGAGCGTGTGGTGGTATGTAATGGGAACGTGGAAAGGTAATGCTGGCCTGGTCCCCGGCGACACTCAGCTCCAAGTGTAGGAGCACAAAATATATCTTATGTAACACAACCCAATCACGGCTAATCTGCATATTAGCCATCTCTCTCTATATGCAGATATCTGCCCGTACAGTATGTATTGTAATTAATTACTGTCGTGCAGCAATTCAAATTTCTAATTTCATGTCCATTTCGACACTGCGTACTGTAGGCTATAGGTCGTACAATGGTTTTGATAGAGGAGATCTACGTCTGACTGCGGTGAGCCATGTGTATTTCCAACCGACTTGGCGAGGATATTAACAGTGATTACTGTTATTGTCGTAAAATTGGCTTGAGGATAGGGGAAAAGATTGAGTTTGGGAAGAAGCGTTAGTGGGATAATTGAAAATGCACCTAGCAGTCTGAGTCCACTGCCAGATCACTGATAGGTTACAAGTTGATTGAGAAACAAGATGATCCTCTCAGCAGAATGGATCTATTCATCATAGTTGTTGGCTATCATCAATCAGGTTTGTTCAGGCTGTTATATTAGCATTTGTATTAGGTTTCAGTTTGTTTTAGTATAGTACATTTTTCTTTAAATTAAAATAGTTATGTAACCTATTTTTATTTTTTACAGTGCTAGAGCTAGAGAACAAGAGCAAAACAAAACAAAGATTGTTTATTTCAAAGAGGAAAATGTCATATATATATTAATAGATGTTCATGCTGTGGAGCTGTGTATTTTGCTGCCTCTACCTTACTGTCAATCTGGGATTTTAAATGCCAACCAGGCCTCTCCTGCTGAAAAATGCATTGACAAGGCTGCCTGGTGTGATAGCCTATCGGTTTGTGCTCTGTAGACAGATTGTTATTTCCTATTACTCATTACCCCCCCAATCCTCCCACCCCCTCCCTCGTCTCTTTACATGTTAAAGACCCAATGCAATGTTGAGCCATTGGTGTATCCAGTACCATACTGTCTTTATGCTCCATTCAAATTAACGCAAACAAAAACAATAATGAACACATAGCAGTTTTAGCAAAAACAACAATACTTTCTCAAGCAATAATTATGTGGGGACTGTTTGGCAGTGGTCTCAGTGAGGGGCTTAATTGGACTGCCCTAATGGGCTGTTATTGGTATAATGGTTTGAAACTTTATCATCGATCTATTATCTTATCCACTAAGTGTCACCAGACAACCCAGAGCCCCTCATGCAAAAACTGCTGATTAGAAACAAAGATGTCGAGGATCATATTATGCATTGTGTTCTTAATTGGTTTTTTCTTTTCTGTGTGGTTTGACATTTATTGGAAAACTGTCTTGTAAACAGAGTTTTTTTTTGTAATGTTGTAGTGTAGACCTTGCGTAACCTAATCTTTTACAATACATATAGGGTCTTCGTCACTGTATCGAAAACAGTTTCGATAAAGCTTTTTCATTCATATTTCTTTTGTGTGTGTGTGTGTGTGTGTGTGTGTGTGTGTGTGTGTGTGTGAGTGGCGGGGAGTATTTTTGTCAATGCTGTATTATCATTTGTCTGAGTAGATAGTTTATTCCCATGTAAAGTGAAAGTGAAAACATTTTTATTCAA
Source organism: Esox masquinongy (assembly GCA_016801175.1). Classification (NCBI taxonomy): domain Eukaryota; kingdom Metazoa; phylum Chordata; class Actinopteri; order Esociformes; family Esocidae; genus Esox; species Esox masquinongy. Next base: position 103,195 of record JACXGI010000092.1, read on the forward strand.
ATGCACAGTGGGTGGTTAGACATGTCTGTCATCTTCACCTTTCCATTGTTAATAAACTGCAGTCCATACCCTTTAAGTACACACCAGATGAAGGAGGTATAATGTTTAAGTCCACATCCTTCATTGCAGAAAGTGATTCATGTTCCTTCCAGTAGCCAATCTAACAAACCTGCACTTTGCAGGGTGTTGGCCAAAACATCCACCTGAATATCCACCAATGCAAATTACAATAACAGCTTTTTGCGTCTGCAGCAATTCCACAGTGACAGACCGACAGGAACATTTTAGCCATTTTTCTTCTTCCCCCAGCAATACAGCTGCACTCATTAGAGCCATAAATAAAGTTGCTGCTGAAAAGTTGAGGGAAAAGCCGCATCATGTTCTCATGTAGAATACAGACATCAACTTTCTCCTCCCCTATCCCACTCTCCCTCACCCCCATGCGTCTTTTTCTCCCTTTTTGTTGGGTTTTCTTGTGAAGTTGGCATACTTCAAAGCTATCGGATTGACAGCACTGCAGACTGAGGGATCCTATTCATCTGCCTGGTGGAATTACGCAGGCATCTCTCTTGAGCACTCCTTCAGAAACCGGCTCTCTTTACTTTAAATATCTGGCCTCTGTATGACACCCAGCAACACGAAGGAAAAAATATAGCTGTGAACCGGAGGAGAAAAAAAGTTTTCTCAACTACAGAGAAGGAAATAGAAAAGAATAGTTTAACACCATCCAATCGCACATCAGTAAAGCATTCTGCAAATTGCTAAATGAAATGGCATCAGTGTAGCTTTGTGAGATTGTCATCAGGCGAATATGAGGCTCCCTGGGAGAGACAAAGAGATAGAAGAATAATCTACAACACCAAGAATAATTCACAACACAAGCCGAGGGCTGTTCTGTTAAAACTGGACTGCCACCAAATGACAAATAAGAGCCCAGCGTATGAAAGGCTAATGAGTTTTTTGCTCCATTGTCCCTATGTCAGCAACATATCTCTCTCTCTAAAAGAGGGTTTGTTTTATTGTGCTTTAGTGATGGGGCTGATTTCTCTTGGTTCTCAGTAGCTAAGCGGCATCGTCCGAGCATGCTCAGTAGTGAGGGCCCGGTCCTCCGGGCCAGGTGCATTGTTTTTGCTCTGACCGGACAGCCAAACCAGTCTCTGTGAATTCAGGACCACTCCACTGCTCTCATTGTGTCATCCATCATGGCTGTCATCATCCTATCTCCAGCAGTATCACAAACAAAGCCAGTGTGTAAGCAGCTATCTGCACAGCGCCAGGGTGCTGCAATATAGCTGGGCGGGAAATATCTTACACTGGGCCCTATCATGGAGGCACCAGAGGGACATCTGAGAGCCGGGTTGACGATAATGCAGTTTTCACATTCACAGAGGTATGGTCTAGCGCGGTGCCTGCTGTACACGACACATTGGCACAAACATGATTTGGAGTTCGATTATGCACGGGAAGAAAGTTCATGACATCGAAAAGTAGACCTCGCTAACAGGACTGTGCTGCATTGTGCTTCATTCATTGGCTGATGGACTGTTAGCATTCATCACAGGGTGGATCTTTTTATACCTTTTTTAATGTTCTAATGATGAAAAAAAGTGAGGACAAGTAAGCAAAAAAAATTGAAGGTTTTGTGCAACACGTTTGTTCCCAAACCTTTATCCAGACATGCCATTATGCAAACCCTATGGCTGGGTCTCAAAACTCCTAAGAACGATAAACCAATTAATTAACAATACATATTTTGGGCCACTCCGTCAAAATCATGTGTAAACATGTAATCATCCATAAACCACCGCAACAAAAGTCTACTGAAACATAAATAATCTGCAATGATTTAACGTAGGTAATATATTTGCGTCCCTGAATTATCCACAGATGTAGGTATGTGGACATTTGAATTTTATATCACAATGAAAATGTACCAATATCATGTATCGGTTTTTCTAAGCCATCCAAGCTGACCATTTCGAGAAACCGCATTCAGACATCCCCGAGCCACTCTAGTCACATTAATAATTAGCAATATATGACTTATTTCTGGTGAGTACAGTTCTAACTTAGCTAGAAGTACTCTAGGAGTAGTCTCAGACATACCCTTGAGACCAGTGGTCTCTTTTGTGACTGGTGTTATTGGATTTATTTAGACCATCCAGCGCAGATGTAATCAGTGTGCTGCAGTGGTTGATGCTTTGTAGTATAAGCTGCAGTTGCTGCTGCGATTACAAAGGCATGATTGCAAGGCTAATTGGACATAACAGAGTAATTGTGTTTCACCACCGAAGCTTTATTGGTATGAGTAACATCACAGTTATTGGATCGAGTACCCAGATACATGTGTACTCCGCCCTGACATCATCCACAGAGCTGAATGGCAGGCTGTCAAGCATATTCCTTTGTGTGGATTGGAGGATGCATCTTATTATTTCAATACTTTTTGAATTTTGAAGTAGGGATGTTTATGTCAACCCCCAGTAAGGATTGGAGAGTGAATATGCGTTGATTGTTGATTCAATAGAGACAACTCCGAAAATAGTGTTTCTTTTTTAACTGGGACAGCTGCAATAGTTTTTCTTTGTCAAAGTAGGCAGGTTTTGTGCATTTTTTCTTCTTTTCCTTTTTTCATTAATTGCCTGATTGTCTGCAGCCCATTGACCTCACCAGAAGCTGGTTCTGTTCTCTGGTGATGCTCTGGCGTCTGGAGATAAATCTGGAGATCAATTTGGCCAGTCAAAAACGTCCCACTTTTTTCCCCTGAAAAAACTCTCTAGTTGATATGGCAATATGTTTGAGTCATTGTCTTGCTGTATGATGAAGTGCCGTCCTATGATTTTGGAGGCATTAGCTTGTACTTGAGTCAAAGAAATGTTTCTGTACACTTCTTCTGTCAGCACCTACGTCAGTGAAGACTAGTGAGCCAGTTACAATAGCAGCCATACATGCCCATACACTTTCACCATATTTCACAGATGAGGTAGTACGCTGAGAACCTTTACTTCCTGTTCCCTTTGCCATCACTCTGGTTTGGTCATCTTTGTCTCATCTGGCCACAATACCTCTTTCCAGAGCTCTGCTGGCTCTTTCAGGAACTATAATTTTTCTAACCTGTCTCAGTATTTGTGAGGAAATCAAATAGGGGGATAATGTAGTACACTAGTACAGCCCTACACTAGTAACAGCCCTAACATGACAGAACTTCCATTAGATCAAATAAGTCTGACATATCAAAATAGCAATTCATATCAGTCTTTATTCACATCAAAATTAGGCACACTCTCATTTCACCCAATACACCAAAAAACAGATCACCCTCTTAATAATGAATAATCTGCTTAACATTATGAGATTTTGGGCTGAGTAAAGCCTCGCGCGTTCTCTTTGGTAACATGAATTTTACATAGGCTTTTAACATAATTTTACATGAAGGCTTTAACATAGTGAATTTAACAAAGTGAAGGCTTTAACATAGTGAATTTTACATAGTGAAAGCTTTAACATAGTGAATTTTACAAAGTGAAGGCTTTAACATAGTGAATTTTACATAGTGAAGGCTTTAACATAGTGAATTTAACAAAGTGAAGGCTTTAACATAGTGAATTTTACATAGTGAAGGCTTTAACATAGTGAATTTAACAAAGTGAAGGCTTTAACATAGTGAATTTTACATAGTGAAAGCTTTAACATAGTGAATTTTACATAGTGAAAGCTTTAACATAGTGAATTTTACAAAGTGAAGGCTTTAAAATTGTGAATTTAACATAGTGAAGGCTTTAACATAGTGAATTTATCATATTGAATATAAAATAGTGAATACTGGGCTATAGAAACCTCTATAATCCTCTGAGCAGTCTGATGCTCTGGTGTCTTGAGGGGTGTGTGTGGATGATGTTGTAAGGTGTGTGGATGACGTAGGGTGTGTGGATGACGTAGGATGTGTGGATGAAGCTGTATGTTGTGTGGACGGGATGTTGTATGGTGTGTGTGTGTGTGTGAATGATGTTGTGTGGGGGTTTGTGAATGATATTGTAGAGCGTGTGGATGATGTAGGCTGTGTGGATGAAGTTGTAGGTTGTGTGAACGTGATGTGGTATGGTGTGTGTGGATGATGTTGGACGATGTGTGAGAAGGTCATAGGGCGTGAGGTTAATGGTTCAGCGTGTGTGGCTGTTTTTGCTGTATGTGAGGCAGATGTTGTATGGTGTGAGGCAGATGTATGCAGTGAGGCAGATGTATGCAGTGAGGCAGATGTATGCAGTGAGGCAGAGGTCGCAGTGTGTTTGGCTGGTGTTTGATGGCGTGAGCTGATGTTCCAGGGTGTGAGGCTGATGTGTAGTGTGTGTGGCAGTGTGTGAGGCAGATGTTTAGGATGAGTCAAACTGTACAGAAATGAAGAGCGTCTGGCACAGCACAGAGCTTTTCTTGACATTTCTTGGTTTCATACAACCATTATCAACCAGCTCCCAACACACAGCAGACATCCCTGTTGGTGTTATACTGAATATAAGCATACTGCAACAGTGATCTATAGTGGGTCATGTTTGACTGATGTTGGAATTAGAACAGTGAATATAATGGGTTTAATGTGTCTTGGGTAATGTAGGTAGGGTGTCTTCAGATTTACTTTTACCAGGAAATGATGAGTCTAGGTAATGAGTCATTTTATAATGCATGAAAGGATTGGATAGCTTATGCTGTGATTAATCAGATGTCTATGACAGAACGTTGACCTAAAATGTCAATAAACTGTCAGAGGATTTTCATCCAGCCTAGTGCCATGTTCTAAACAACTGGGAACTGACAACTTGGAATTCTCTGTCCTCTGACGAACACAGCTGGGAATTCAAAAAAAAAAGAAGCTTGACTGGGAAAAATAGTTACGAAATGGTCATCCCAGTTTGAAACTCGAGACACATCCTAGAGTTTTGAATCTCTGACCTGAAGATCACTGATGTTTGACCTCGTGTTTTTCAGAGCTCCCAGGTGTCTTGAAAGAACCATAGGCCTTCTTTTCCTTCACTCACTTTGGTGCCGAATGGAAGAGCTGCCCCCTTCGACAGGGTATGCTTAATGACACACTAACCAAATCAAATTAAAATGTATTTGTCACATTCTTAGTTCATCTAGACTAGAAGATGAATTCTCACTAGCAGGTAGAATTAAATTAATAAAAACCTATGCAGAATATAGCAACACAAAGAAAACATTAACAGTGAATATGAATAACAACAAGGAATGAATTAAAGAAGAAATTGCAATAAAATAATAAATGTACTTTTTGTAGAAAATACCAGTACTGAGTTGCCGTGCAGTCATGGGGTCATTTTGGTTTATGTACATATGGGTATGGGTAGACAGGGACAGAATGGTATGTGATGAGTGTGTTTGTGTGTTTGTGCAGCGTCAGTGTACCTGTGTTAAAGTTATGCATGATTGTGTGTGTGTTGGAGTGTTTGCGTAAGTGTTGGTGTGCAGAGTTCACTGTGTGTGTTCATCTGTGTGCGTGCGTGTGTTCGTGTAAATCTCGGTCTGCAGAGTTCAGTGTGTATGTGCCTATGTGTGCGCGCATGTGTGTGTGTATGCATGGGTACATGCATGCGTGCGTGCGCATCTTAGACAACACGGGGTTCGTGCCGAATGGGGGGGGACAAATGCCGATAAACGGGCGGACGTTTAAAACTAATTTGTCCACCTTGTTTAACGGTCTCACGGCCTGGGGGTCGAAGCTGTGCGGGGTCCTGTCATTTACAGACATAATGCACCGGAGCTCTTCCCAAGGCAAAACGAAAACGATCCGTTAGGCGCGGTGACGGAGCCCCGCCGGAAAAACAGGGCTGAGAACGGTGTCGCGGAGTTTGCAGTCCACTGACGCCGGAGGACGTGTGAGGACACAGCAGCAGTGCGCTGTTCTGATGCCCTGGCAACCAGCCCCGCCTTGACCCCCTTAGCAGACACACAGCAGCTGTTCCAGAGACAGATGAGCGGTGAGGCACAGAAACCCCCCCGACCGCTTATCTCCTCCATCATCCATCATCAGTGACAGGTTTCCATCAATATTCATATTTAAAAGCTTCCCGTCAGTACGGCGCACTGGCGTGCTCCCCGGTAACCCGCTGTCTGTATCTGTCTTTGCATGTGTGGGTGGACATTATAAATCATTGTTTATCATCTGACCTAATAAATCAGCCCACTATATGGACATTGCATCGATTTGCTTGGTGTATAAACATTGATGAAACATATTTATTTATTTGTTACTTACAGCGTATGTTTCAGAATATGTAACAAATATACGTGTCTTGCCAGATGTATGTGTGCGTTTGTTTTTGATGTATGTAAGCATTTGTTTTTGAAGAGATCTCTTGATCCTCGATGCGGATGTGACCGGAATGAGACTGTGTTTGAACTCTGAGGAGAACTTTTAGAGGAGTGTGTTCCTCAGATGTTATCTTCTTTGCCTTGATGAAAGACCCAGCCATAACGGACCATCTCTTGCTCATGAGGGCTTTTGGAGCAGGTCTGTAGCTTAGAGGGAGATTACATGGGTTTAGCACTGATCTCACACACTCCTATGCAAAAATAAAGAACTCCAGTCCAACGTGCCATGGGACGCTGCAGACTTAGCATGCTAGCTAGCTCCTCAATTTACAATCAACACAATGCGAAGCACTGACGGAGGCTGGGAGGCCAATTTCTTTGAGTTCTGAACTTCAAAAAAGGATATGTCTTAAATGTAGGTCACGTCTTTATCACGGTGGGTTGAAACCACAGTCAGAGGAAATGGGTCACAGCTTGGAATCATTCCAATCCTCGTATGTATAGATGCTATTGATGAAACCCTCTGTATTCCCCTATAAAAGCAATATAGGTCATTGCATAGATACGTACAATATGCATCACACAGAAGGAAGTGGGCCTCGCCAATGAATAATTAATTTAGTCAGATTGTTGGGCGAAAAAATCTGATGTTTGTGTATAAAAATCGGAGGAATTAGAAAGTCCTCACTGTGCTTGCAATGAGACGCAAAGGGCACGTATCTAGGGACTTGGCCAAGTTTTGAATGATCAGTCATGTTTATTACTACAGACAATAGGGTCTCCCACAAGGATACACCACAAAGGGCGATTATGATAGGAGTGAGGCAAGGGTTTCATCATTTCCTGTTTTTTTGTAGTGGCAGACATTTATCATGCAATTGCTTATTGTGAGCGTTATTTGTTGAATGCTGCTTAGTTTATACCAGTAGAACAAGCATCACAGGCAGAAAGCTCTATTTAACAATTTTAAAAACAGTTAATGTTTCATTAGCATGTAAGACATTTAGCTATTAAATATATATATTTCCAGACCTGTATATATATATATATACATATATATATATTAAGAGACCACTGCACTTTTTCTTTCCTTTCCAAAAAAGTTGAAAAGGAAGGTTTTGAGTGAGGAACAGAAGCGTTCAATTTGCCGTGGTCTCTTAATTTTAACCCTTCTGTTCCGTGCACTTCACCCCAGCTGCTGTTTGCCATTCTTTATGTAGGTCACTTGATGTCATCCTACAGTTGTTGAGTGACATTCGAATGAGTTGACGGTCATCTCGGTCAGTGGACAGTTGTTTTCGCCCTCTTCCAGTCTGTAGCTTTGTTGTCCCCAATGTCTGTTGCTTGACCTTGTTGTTATGAATCGCCATCTTTGAAATTTTCAGGATGGAAGCAACCTGATGCTCACTGTATCCCTCTGCCAGTAAAGCCAGAATTGAACCCTTCCCTTCTTTTCCTCACTCAAAGCTTTTCTTTTCAACTCTTTTGTCATGCTGAATAGTTATTTTTTTATTCAAATTACCTTTGAGGTACTAATGAGGTATCAGTACCTCATTAAGTAAAATGAGGTGTGCCTGTGTTGGAATTTAACAGACATTGGAATGGAATGGCTGCCATACATGTAGGGAAGCTGAATTAAGAAAAATTAGGAGTGGTCTCTTAATTTTTTCCAGAGCTGGGTATATATATATATATATATATATATATATATATATATATATATATATATATAAATTGCCCAGTGGGGGAGCTGTTTGGGGGCTTTATTGCACTTCTTCAAATGTGATGTTAAGAACTGTAAAGCACATTCCTACATTCTCTCATACAGGGTTCCAGAGCCAAGGGCTGCATTCATGTCATGAGATCCATATGTTGGTGACGATTAGTTTTTTTGGCCATTACTTTTGAGGGAAATTGAATATTCACCAGATAAATGGTAAAATGGTTTACACTCCATTTGTCTTCCTAGGCCTGGTGCACTTTCATTACATCTGCTTGATATCCAAAGCAAACATGATCTAATTCAAGACAAAAATCTGGAGAATACCTCATTATTCATTTGCCATGCTACCTTCACAAATATAGCAGATTTCCAATACACCCGGTCCCTCTGCAGTAAACATTGGTGTTTATACTCCTCTGATGATGGATTATAGCTGATAAGCGCCACATACACTGTAAGTAAAGTATTGCTTTTTTGTATTGACCATGGTCTTCTACTTATGCCAATCAACAAAACCTTGGAGAATGATACCAATGGAATAGTTGTTTCGGTGAAATATCTGTATACTTTGCAATTTCTTCAGCATTTGAAAATGCCATAAAATACACCCACAGTGAACAGGTTAAGCATTCAAGAATCTAATGTAGATTAATATAGAAAAACAAATCAGTTTTTATGCAGTTTTCATGCTGATTTCCGTTGTATAAACTATTCCACAGTTTATCTAATTAACTGTTTTGATTAGTTTAAAACATGGTCCGTGAGTATTAATCAAAAATGCTACGTTTGAGCGAAATTGTGTAATTGTGAATAGTAAAATACTAAATCTGGAAGATAAGGAAAAAGTCATGCAGGTCTAGGTTTTTTTATAAGCAAATACTGGGAGAAAAATGAAAACTTAGTTTAAATGTTTGCTGAGATAATGAAGTCTCTTTTTTGGTTATAAGCAGATTGATATTTCATTGGTTTCTCACTTGGGTCAGTGATCTACTGAGCTAATCTGGACCCGTGGCCTGACACTGTGGGAAAATTCAGGACATTCAGATTTCTCTTTTAAGCCTCTATGTCCTGTGTTTGAATCAGTTAAGCTACTTAGACTAAGGAAACATCATTACCTTTTACTGACAGTTTTACTTTTACTTTTTCTTTTCTTATTCATGATCATTTGTGACATGCCAAATATTAAATTATTTAGCAGACAATTTTATCTAGGGGGACTTTCATCATCTAACTGAATTTGTTTTCATCAGTTCAGTGACTGTTGTATCTAGCATTTGAAGAAAGAAAAAGTACTTTTAAATGACGATTATAAAGGAAATTAGTTTTGCATGATGTACCACTAAAGAAATGCCAGAACACCACTTTACTTCATTTTCAACATGTTACACCTTTAATTCTTTTAATTCTCCTTTTAACTGTTCCGCAACTACATAAGTGTTACAAATTAGAAGGCTGACTTTTAGCTTTAACACTTTCCCGCTGGTTCCTCCAGGGTGGCTTTGCTAGTAATTTCTTAGACCTTTTCTATGTCAGCCTTTGTCGAAGTGTCTAATTAGTTTGTTTCATTTTTCTAGACAACACACATTATTTTCTGTCAGGCAAAACACTTCAGTGTCAGACATCCCTCAATGTGTCGTGTTTCACATCACAACCATCCCGCCTTCAAAGAATGCTTTCAAAGTCAGATTTGTGGATAATAAACCATGGTCTAAAGTTTGGTTTTACAAACATTTTTGCAATTAAAGCAGCAATTCTGATTCTTAACGCTCTTCAAAAACTGTTATCTTGTAATTCTGAACGCCATATCAGCCCTTAGGACATGTAAAGTCACCTCAGATGTCTGTTGCAAAATGGCATATACAAAAGAATGTGCCTTGTCTGCTCTTTATTAACACTGCTTCCACTCATTAATACGACTTCAAAGGGGAGACTCCGACATAATAGTTCTGCTGTACTAAATTTACTAATTACTAAATAAACTGGAAAGTTGAAAGATTCAATTGTTTAATGTTGACTTGAAAAGAAGTAGCAAAGAAATGACTTTGGGCTTGAATAACTGCAAGTAGCTTAAAATAAGTGTTCAAGGCCGAAACAGTCTGGTTCATTTTTTAAATAGAGTGAATTTATACGACATTCAGCATTATTTTATGACAAGATTGTATAAGTTAGTGGTCCATCCTAATTTGCTAGGGCTATGTGCTTTAGTCTTAAGCTTTTTATTGAAGCAAGTGCACAGTGAAAATGGAACCGATTTGCAAAATTGTCATTTTAACAGAAAAATGGTTTATGTGAAATGTGTGTAAATGTATTTGTTTTGCATCTGTCTGCTGTAGCATCTTCTCCTTGTTGACTTAGCGTTGTTGTGAAAGGAAAATTTTTAATCACAGATGGTCCAGGTGTTTATTTTGGTTTGAATAATTTATGTAACATTTGTCAATTGGAGAGGAAGGAAGTTCACAGCGTGTTCTTCGTGCCTGTAGAGCTATTTCTGAACTCTCTGATAGTACACAGCTGTGTGATACACTGGTCTTTTGTAGCTCTGCCTCATACGTCTTCAGTCAGATTACCCACAGACGGAGTGGGTCTCCAACTGTTTCGTCAATTTCCTCTCAATTGCCATACTTGCAATCAAAAGAGAAGCCTTTCTATGCGTTAGATACTATACAGATTATTGATTAAAATTACTATAATTTATCATCCCAGTATGCATAATTTGTGCCAAGCAAGCTGTATGAACCAATGATGAAGAATTTGTGTTACAGAATGGTGGACACACATACAGACACATGCACATACTCAGGTGTATACACACTCAGTTGCAAACACACACATACACACACACTCAGGCAATCTGTATAGTGTGAGAATCTGACCTATGTCTGGTGAATGCCGTTGTTGGCTCAGCTGGGATATTGGTTATTTTCCTTGTAATCTGGAGTAGTGATGAAAGGTATTATATAAAGGATTGTTTTTGGCTTGCAGTCATTGCTTTTGTTTTAGCTCCAACAGTGTGCCACTGGTATCATCTGGATAAAACACAGAAATTTACGAAAGCTTTACAGTGTTTCAAACCTTATATGAACAGAGCTAAATGTTATCCAGTCAACTGGGAGACATACCTTTCATTACAGCATGAAAAATCGGCCACAGAGACAGAATGTGTTCATCTGAAGAATGCCAGTACTGCTTGCGTTATTAAAGCACCTAAAATTAGCACTGAAATATGACATTGCACCTTTAATATACCGTGTAAATATCAATGCACTGAAATGAGCACACATGCCCTATTTGATTTGGCATAGAATTTTTAAAAAGTAGGCAATTTTCATTTGAAAGGTGGCCACCAATGAGCCTGAGTTGTTTCTCCGCATGTTTACATGTTTTGTAGTATCATGTGTTTTGTATATTCTTTGTGGCTATTTCAATTTTAGATTATGACTTGGTGCACAGATGGTGTAAACACTGTATCATGGTGTAAACTAAATCATTAATTTGCAATTCCAGTTGCAGGTCTAAATTTAGAATTTCCTTCCTATGCAGAATGCTAGACAGGGAATGAATATTGACATATGGTGGAAGGCACATTGGTAGTAGATTATTTATCATCAGGGATTTGAGCAGCAACGAGATCTGAATCCACTGTTTGTTACTGTGAATCAGAGTTAGTCTCGTGTCACAGCCCCTGAGCCACAGTGAGATTAGAAACAACATCAGCGTTATTTCAGTGAGTTTATTCCTTCTGGCACTTACATTAATGATAGCTTCTCCACTGAGTAAGGTGCACTTCCTAGCACTGAGTTGTGTGTTTGTCCCACTTAGCTATCTTACAATGAATGCACTTAAACAAACAGCTGACCCAAACAATTTGTTGACGGGGCTTTTCTGTAAGTCACTCTGGATAAGAGCTTCCGCTGAAATTACTAAAATATAAACGTGAATTGCAAAAGTAAAATGTTTCTTGTGGAATTAAGTAAATAAAATACAAAATCAAATAAATAAAATACATTACCCAATTAATAAAACACCTAATAAAATAAATACAATACATATGACCTGAGGAAAAAGTCTATACATTGTAATTATTAACACAGAGATTTGATGCACTGCATACCTAGGGTCTTTTGCAGGACTCCTGTCAATGAAGGTCACTGGAAGACTGAAAAATGTTTTTTTTCAGGCTAACACCCATTAATGTCCCACAGATGAGTTTGGAAAGCCTAGCTTCCTTTACTATCGTGGTAAATTAAACAAACAGGGTCTCTGCAAGGGGAGAGTGGCGCTGTATTAATGACTTTCCAGTGACTAATCAAGAAATCGTTTAGCTACTTCAGTCATTGTCATTTTTATTTCCATTCGCTTCACATGCCTCTACTGTACTGTGTTATGTAAGTTTTTGATGCCACACACTATCATGGACACAGCATGTCATCTAGTTTGCTTATTATGACAAGTGATCCAGTGTTTTCATACAAAGCAGCATGAATGCAGATGTTGTCAAAGGTTTACCTTGTTTTAGTTACTGAACGACTGGCAAGTTCCAAGTAATTAATTAACCTGTTGAATAGGACATTTATCTGTTCAATAGGTGAGAGATAAAAAACAACATTCTTTAATGCCTTCCATCAATGATTAAATATTTAAGTTTTTATGTTTCGTACGTGGTATTCTAGATAAGGGGACTAATTTTTAAGTGGCAGGAAATTGCTGTGTTTGACAAAACAGTGACTCATCTTATAGTCACAACCCAAATGTAGTTCTTGGAAGCAACAGATTGGCTCAATATCATTGCTAAAGGTCAAAGGGCCAATCTGTTCACAGTGTTGTGGAGGGTTAACGAATGTCATCTAATTCATGATTCACTGTGGAGCCTTGGAACCAGAAGGCGATGAATATATGTTCTGGGGTTTCAGATGATGTTATACACGATAAATATTATCATCTGCCTGTCAAACAGGTCTGTGTTTGAGCCAAGAGTAGTAGTCTGGTTTATATCAGTATAGTTTGCCCAAATTATTTTTGTATCTTTTAATTTCATTTTCAGACTTTTTCTGGTTTCCAGAATACAATCCATAGCCAAAGTTAGTTCCCATCCTACATGAAAAGCGGCGGAGATGACAATTCAGTCAGAGCAGCGCAGAAGGAGACCGAGGCCCAGCGGTGAGACAGCTGGGGCCCTCCCGGGACACGAGCCTTTGACCCTGAAGTCATGTGCTCCGAGGCTCTGAACACAACCCTGCCCAGTCGAAACCTGACACCTCTTCCATCAGCCCCACCGTGTGTGTTCCAAGTGGCGGACTTCTCTGTCTAGTGCACCCCTTTTGAGTGGGGCCCGCAGCGCACCGGTTGAGAGCGGTGCACTTTGTAGGTAACAGGGTGCCATTTGAGTCTCACACTCTGCCTCACATGGCATTCTCTCTCCCTGCTGTTCAAGACCCGCAAAATGGAGGAATCAACATCATTTAGATTCCAGACGGCCCTCTATCCCTCCATATGCCAAGCTATGACTTTATTCTTGACATTGATCCATACTTGAAAACCACAACAGGGCTCGGCGTCCTATCCCTCAGCTGACACAAACAATTTGTTGGTGAGGGTTCTCTGTAGCATGAGCGCTGACAACAAGTGTTGATTTTTCCCTCCCTCACCACTCTCTCATCTGGCAAGCAGTGCTTTTGTTTTGCAATGCAAAGTGGATTTTCTGTGTACTCCTCTGGAGTTTCAACACATGACCAAATATACACGTGTGTGAATTTGTTTGCCACACGGAGCACCACTACCGTGTCCATCTCCATCAACAACTTGTCTTTTTGAATAAATGTATTGTAGCGGCTCAAGTCCTTGCTGTGTGACTAATGATTGGGGTTACTTTCCAGCTCTGCAACTTCTGGGCAGATTTTGAAAGCTCAGCATATTACTACCTCCACTGTATAACTGTGCCAGTGCAACACGTTTGAACTACATTGGAGAATTAAATACCTTAATAGTCTAGTTCAGAACATCACAAGCTGGTGTTTCAACAAAATCTGCTTGATTTACAGAATGTTTTGTGGTAGCAATTGATTAAAATGGTGTAATCACATGACATGTATTTTCAAGCAACTGATAAATATTAGCCCTGCAGGTAGTACTAGCATATCAGTTCAACAAAATCAGACTTCAAACCTCCCCTTTGAACTAACAGGAGATTCTCTTCAAGCAGAGTGATCAGGTGTCATGAGTTCTCAGAGAGAGTGCAAAGACCCCTGCTCAATCTCCGCAGTATTCCTTGAGCTAAATCTTTACCAGTGCAGTTCTAAAATAAATAGCTTCGCAGGAACTCCGAATAAAGGACACAATTTACATAACTGGTGTGTTTTCCTGTCCCCCACAGCAGAAGAATGTATCTGAGTGCAACTATTTATCCATGTTCTACCATGTCTGTCTCAAAGGTGGAGAAGGACTGACCTGACCTGGCGAGATCATGGCAGTTTGACAGATTTCACCCCCGAAACACAAACCTTTTTTCCGTGGGGTTGCTGTGATTTACTAGGTGCCAAAGCCAAGGATCTCCCAACAGCGTGATTTACAGACTGTGAATGGACTTTGAATACAACTTATAGCTATTGAAGTTTACAACAGGGTTCACTTCATTTCCTATCAGCCATTCACAGACGCTAAGACACCGCAGCTCAGCATCCCTGACGACAGTACAAGTAGTTTATGGGCCATCTACGTTGTTTATGTACGTGACGCCTGTTGCCTGCGTGCGATTCCTCCACTTCTGAGTTTATGTATATAAACAGCTCCTTAATGGATACCTAAGCTGAAGTGCTCATTGATTTGTTTCCACTCTCAACAATATCCCTCCAAACTCAGCGTGGAGAGAAGAACAATATTTCACCTCTACATAATTCATGACGTGTTTGACTTTTAACGAGGTGCTAAAAATCTTGAACGCAAGGCCGCACTCAACACCGTATACCACAGCATAAATTGTTAATATTGTTTTATGAACTGCATCAGTCCTATGAGTTTATATAATCTATAATAAAAATCCTAACGGAGTGACATTACATTTCCCCCCGGAGGTCGAGTCTGACTCAAGAATCACTCTGGGGCACGCTTTTATTTACTGCAAAGATCCACGTTATCTAATTCCTCCATGTTCCCTGTCGCTGTTGGCCTTAGGGTAGAGTACAAACATTCTCGACTGAGGACAATGTTCTCACTAATCCATTTCTCACTCTAATATCAGGTATGAGATATGAATATGTATATTATATATTTTTTAGAAATTACACATTATTTTAACTATTTCTTTGATTGAAGGGCATTTTTTGTTAGTTTCTGGACTAGAATAATAAGATATGGCCTGTAGTTTACTGTAGTGTACAGTGGTATCTGTGGGTTGATCCACAGAAACCTCAAAGACTGGTGACACATGTTGGCATGTATAATTGGCCTGACTTTTAGGGATGGTCTCACATTTCCGAGAGTCGGTGGGGCGAGGGGGAGGAAGGGCACATTTGGAAAAGAGGATGTACTGTGTGTCCATCCCGATCAAGGCGATCATAAATCAGCTGTCCAGCGACCAGCTACTCACACCAACCCTCTGTCTGTCCCTTACTGGGCCAGGAATTCAGGCTACAGGAAGGCTTTCATAGATCTTCATGATAAGAGAAAGAGAGAATCCATCTTTTAGACCATGAAACTGATTCCATGTGTCGTGCAGGCCCCCATACTCACATCTCTGTCTGTCTGCTGAGTGATGAATTGATGGGCGATTTACTGAGCAAAGATGGGTACTGTGACAAATGTTCCATATTTTTTGAATGACGTGACCTATGAGTAACATACTTTTCTCATTCATTCACACACCCACATAGCTGGTTTTCTCATGGTAAACACACTTTGACAGTGCAATGACTGAATGGTCTGCAATAGCTTTGTTCCTCAGCAATGATTCATGTTTTACTTTTACATTACCACTGCTTTCTTTTTCACACACGGACTGTAGCATAAATATTGATTGTTTGATTTAAAACAAACAGCGGGGATGAAATACAAGTAGAGGTAAATTATGTACATGATAAGATTTAAACAGACTTTTATAAATGGGATACTCAGTCACCCATTTCACTGCTTTCTCAACTCAAACGAAAACAGGGAAATTAACTAGTGAATATATTTGACGTTATTTATATCCTGGTGAATGTACTATAGTTGACATTATTTATTATCTATTTTATACATAATTTTACACTGAACATTAGTTTTTTTGAAAAAGGAAAGTATTAGGGAGCCTAATGTACAGTAGCTTGCACACATACAACTGATCAAGTTGCACACTTTATGTAAAAGTCCTAAATCCATCCTCAAGCCAGTGCCAATTGTTTTCAATCAAGCAAACTAAATGAATCCCTAAAATGACAAGTTTCAAAAGCTTCAAAAACTCAACGACATAACTCAGCTGCGGTGGCGATTGTGGCACGAGCTACGTATGGCGCAAACGCTCCCCGTCTGACACATCCGCGCTGTACCAACACCCCCAAGGAAGAAGGTAGGCAGGTTCCAGGACCTTACATGGTCAGCTGGCAGAGTCAGGCCCGCACCGACCAGCTGCTACTCATCTGGACCGGTACGTCTACTTGGAGATGAAGAGTCTCTAACACCTACCATTTCTTTTGTCTTTAATAAAACATCCAATGTGTCTGTTTCCTGTGTCTCTCCCAGCTGCATCAGGTAAAACAGAGGAAACATGGGGACTTCATTCTTTATATTTTATTTACCTTGATTTAGTCTGGGAAAAAAACTATTGAGAACATTTTCTGTCTTGCAAGTATGAAACTAGTTTTCTTAAGATATGTACTAGATTTTTGTTCAAAATACTGTTGGACTAGCTATGTGTATTTATACAATTTGTTTTTATATGCACAATAGTAATAATTTCAAATTGTTTGTCATTGATTATTGGTTTTGCATTCAACCCTAACTTAAGGTTGATTTCTGTAATGCTTTAAAACTGCTTCAACTTAACCAAACTGTTTAGCCTTACAGCTTTTATAGCTTCCTATGTTTTTATCCCGTTTTTATTCTATTTCTATTTTCTTATTCTGTTTCATTTTTATGATGTTATTTTGATGTTTTCATTTGAGTATTTGCTTCTTATATTTTTTCTTTTTCTTTGTAAAGCACATTAAATTGCTTCTATGTATGAATTGTGCTATATAAATAAACTTGCTTGCTAAAATCAGACCACATGTAAGAAAATACTTACACATGTATAAAATAATTTATCATCATATAAAATATGATATATGTATAAAACATATATATATGTAACATAAATAAATATATTTTACAGATAATTTATTTTACATTATGTGAATAAAATAGCAAAAAGCCTCAGCCTTTAAACAATGTGAACACATTTGTGGACCCAAAACCTAACCTTATGCACTTCAAAATATTCAGATTTCACCTCTTAAGTTGCAATGACCTGAAATCTACCAATCTAAAAAAATGCATGCATAATTACACAAGCTTAAAGAAGGTCAACCTCTTTGGTCTTACATTATATTATGCCTTCCTCCATAGGCATTAATTCTACGTGAACAAAATATGTGTATATTCGACATGCTCTGATCCAATTAATTAATTAACTGATCTGAATGAAGAAACGGATCTAAAATGAACCCAACAGCAGTGACCCTGGAAGAGCATAGCACCATCGGCAACACGGGTCTCACAATCCTTCGTGGATTCTTCCGATGTAGCTGCACACACAGGCTGCTACACAAAAGTCTGCTTCTTAACATAACACAGATGTTTTCCTGGAACTTGGCGGCACGTTTGATGAGGAGGTACGATTCAAACGTGGGACTTTGTGGAGTTGTGGAGTCGAGGTTCCCAGTGGCTCATCTCTGACAGTTTAACTCCATACACAAGGGGTCATAGTTTACCCTAAAAACCAGCAACGGTTCCATCAACAAGCAGCCATGCGCCATATTCAGGACTGTTCAGTGTCCAAAACAAAAAATATACACAGAAATGTGACCACACTGTATACCACTGTATACCCCCCCCCCCACCCCCGCCCCCGACACAAACACACACAAAACACAAATATCGCAGGAAATAATACACCTGCCTCATGAATTAGCCTCTGACGCCGAGGTCTGGCTCCTCTCACCCACACGTCTCCAAGGCAGCCGGCTCGTACATTCTGCACAACTCACCGATGGTCCGTCTGGATGGTCGATTTTCGCCTTCTATCCAGAGGTTGCCCAGCTCGTATAGAGCCTTCACATCAAAGCCAGATTTAAAGCCATCCCCCTGCCATTTGTGAAATGTCTCTGAAAGATGTGGGACAATGCGTGCATCGTGAGCTTTCTTCTCATACGATTGGGGAACATAATAACATAATGGAACATAATGACAGATGTGTCGAGGCAATGGAAAATAGAATATTTAAAATTTCCACAAACCTGTCATTTTAAAGATGAAGTACTGGATACAATATTAATGAGGTTATTGTATTAAGTTATTGAGAGTACTCTTTTTGTCTTCAGACAGATGTTTTCGTATGGCTTTGTAATTCCTTCCACGGTTTGCACATGTGCTCCATTCCAGGGGTATTGTGTGTGTGTGTGTGTGTGTGTGTGTGTAGTCTATACACAGCATGTGCAATAGTTGATTGTCAGCAGCAGTCATACTGAGTCACTACAGATTAATTTGGATGAGGGCATCCCAGAGTGGATGACAGAGGGACAGCATTGAATCTAGCAGATGATGAGGCTACAGACTCCAGCTATTCGGTATTGGGTACAGTGTTGTTTTGCGTAAGGAGATTTATATTGTATAAGCTAATGAAGCTGGGTCGAATGGATTGCAACAACTACACAGCTTCACAATCAATCGCACCGATTGGAGAATTGTTGGTGTATAAAGGATAATTAACAACGCAGCACATCAATTACAAACTAATTACTGAATACACACTTTTCAACTTAGGGACAATTAAAACAATTGAACAGTACATTTTCTCAATAGAAATTATGAGATGTAGACGATTAGCAATTAAAATAGACTGCTTTGATTTCTCTTTTTCAAAGTCAAAATAACACCCTATTTCATAGTTAAGTAGTGCACTTTAGGACGCATGATTAATCTAAATAGTTGAGTTCCTAAATGGTCGGGGTCAAAGAGGAAATCAAACCAGAGCAAAGCAGCGACATGACTAAATGGGTCTGACATCGATTTCATGGCTATATGAATAAATAATGAATGTAATTGTTCATTAGATTCGCTGTTTAACGATTTGTTGTAATTGCTTCAGGTACTGAGGCCATATTATAAAAAAGGGGAACATCTTTTCTTCATTATTCAGATGTGAACTGATGGGATGTACTGCAACTATGGTTTTTAGTTTTTCTTAATTTACATCAACATAATAATATATAGATTAATAAAAATTTCCTTTGACAGCACTATGACGAGAATATACCACAGGGTAAATCTGACAGCTCTAGACCTGCAATGAAACAATATCTCACCCAACAGTCACATAATGAGTTTGTTCCATTTGGATCAAATTATGTAAGCCCAACAGAAGATGTGGCAGACGTCTCTTGACGTGTTTAATGAAAATGGATGTCTGTGTGGAGTGGATGGGACCAGACACCTGACAGTCCATCAGTGCACGGCAGCTCCATACAGATCCAGTCACAAGGCTTCTCCAAGGAAATAAAGACGTCTCACCCAATGGGAAGCCAAATGACTGTGGACAGATGGAAGACATTTCCCTTCACCCCATCTTGCCTTTTTTTTTCGCTTTAATGAACGGACTGCTTGTCAACAGGTAACTGTTAGGAGGACTGAGAGAGGAGCGTGAGTGCGAGGGGATCTGTCGTGACGCTCAGACAAGCGCCAGGTATGTCACAACCCTCACACACATTTTATTCTCGACTTTGTTCTTCGCCTTCTCAGCATTTAGGGCTGAGACATTCATGTAGATAGTGAAGTAAAGTACAGAATGTGTTGATGCCTATTCCGGGTTAAGGATTCGCTAAAGCCAGTAGTCGTGGTTCTTAAAATGTCTTTTATTAGGGCATCCATGTTTGCGTGTGCGTGTGTGCAACTTTGTACGCGCTTATTATGTCCGTGCTTGTGTGTCCTGGCTTTTGTCTGAGTCAGTGCTCTTATATATCTGTTTCTAAAGTCTGTGTGTGTGTGTGTGTGTGTGTGTGGGTGCTTGTATGCCTGAGTGTGTGTGTGTGTGTCAACAACAATGGGGTCCAGACGTTTCTCCCCTCATAACACCCGCTCAGTACCCGTGCTGAGATCCCTGCGTCCAACCAGGCAGGTCAGAGGTCACACTGTGTAAAAATAGCAGCTGGCAATTCATTGATTCTGATTTATGAAGCGTGTCAATACGGAGACTGTAACAACACATTTGGCCGGGGACGATCGGTGGTCTGCCGGGCCAATATTCACCGCAGCCTCACGGTGCAAATGACAGATGCTGCTGGGTGTCAAAATACCGTGTCGAAAACCACATCATCTCTAGTGGCCGGTGATTTCTGTGTCTGAAG
>JACXGI010000092.1:123913-156946 GCA_016801175.1 Esox masquinongy
GGGGGGGGGGGGGGGGGGGGGGGGGAGAACAGCACTAAAGTGGTGCAATAACCACTCTATTGAATAATCCAGTGGAGTGTAGAGGCCTGATGTGAGGGAAATGTAGCCTAGCCTGCCAACGAGCTGTATTGGTAGAGAGGTCTGGAACTGGTCTATTTAACTTAACCGCAACTCTGACCGAGCAAAAACCTGCTGCTTAAAGGTCCTGTGTTAATTGTATTTTTTAACCAGTTACAGAAATAACGCCGATCACATTTGTTTCAACAGATTTTGTGTTGGTTTGGTCAAATACTGTAAGATACGATACAAAACTGAAAATACAAATAATTAGCCGTCACCTCTCCGTTAGGTTTGTAGAAAAAAGGACAATGGTACAGTTCAATTTCTGTGGTGGAATAAATATGCTTTCTTTTGTTGGCTTGCCATTTTATTTGCCACGTTAAACATTAAAGCCTTGGTGGAGTCTTTGTAATTGCAGTTTCTTTTTAGATAAATGGATGTCTAATAAATCATGGGTGTGTTTATACGTCCGGGCTGTAGCAGCTCTGGCTCCGCCCTCCTCACGTCTTCTCTGCCAAGCTGAGAATTACGTCTAACGGCGAAACTGTATGGTTGGCATCGTTTCCTGAGGCTGACAGATTAATCAGGGGGCATACTGCAAGATCCACTGGGGATTAGAGGACCTGCAAACACCACACTAGGGCCTATTTAAAAAGGACGGGGGGAGGGGGCATGCACACTTAATATGCAGCTTACGCCTATGTGACTGGCACCATAAACAAGTCAATAACAAATTTCAACTGTCAGCTCTTCTAAAGCAGGTTTTGTTTTGGACTTTTTGGAGACAGATTTGGCAGGTTTTCTTTTTTTGTTTTCTCATTTTCAAATGCATCAGATTTTTTCTTTGTTTTTGTGCACAAGACAAGGACGCCCGGCAATCAACAAGTATAACACAGAAGAATAAGAGAGAAGCCCTGTTTTCGTGCCCTTTACTCTCAGAAACATAGTAACAACAGTGGAGGGAAACTATAGCCCTACAAGGACACATTTGCGCATGGAGCAGTATAACTTTGTTGTTCAGTTTCCTTTTGGAAACACATTGACGTGAGTGGACGGGTTTTACCCCCTGTACAAATCTAGCAAAACCTTGGAGGGCTTGGTCAGGAGTGGAGTAACACATTTGGAGTATTCATTGTCCTGTGATACACCCTGCATGCAGTGACAAGCTGCAGTCAGACTTGGGAAACTGCTGAGCGGCACAATTGTCATCTATGAAAAATGGAGACCCAGTGGAGAGGGGACAGAAATAGCAGGAGGGCTACCACACACACAAAAAAAGAGTGGCACATGTTGTCTTTCAAGGGGTGTTCCTTCGTCCCCTCTGACTGGGCCGGGTACAATCAATCATGAGTTTGTCCCTTCTATCAGAGGTTCCCGTCATGCACCAACCCCGCCCAACCAGCCCTGCCTTACATTTGGAGTTGGAGGGGGGCTTCTAGTGAGAGAGTCAGGGTCTCCGCCC
Organism: Esox masquinongy; assembly: GCA_016801175.1. Taxonomy (NCBI): domain Eukaryota; kingdom Metazoa; phylum Chordata; class Actinopteri; order Esociformes; family Esocidae; genus Esox; species Esox masquinongy. The sequence goes on from JACXGI010000092.1 coordinate 125,436, forward strand.
ATTTTTTCAGAAAAGAAAAACATAACTATGCTCTTTGGAAGACCATGATTGGATCAAATGCATTCTGACGGGCAGTTTGATAATATTTTGAAAGGCAACAAGCAGAAGCGATTTGAAGAACCATTTCTTAGCTGCAACATAGGACAATTTTTGTGAGACATATCACAGTTGAGGCGAGTGCTTTGGTGTCAGATGACTTCGCCAGGTGCAAAGAAAAGAAAGCACTTCACCGGATTTCCATCCATCCCTCAAGGAAGTGACCCTTAAGAACTGTTCATCAGATGCAGATGCAATGGGTGTGAAATGGATAATCAGTTAGCATTCGGCACTGATAACATTTCAGTCCATTTCGTCACTCACTTTGGGTGACAGTATTCATTGCGTTCAGAGGATAGCTGGTTCGAGCCCTGTTTGGTTTGGTCTTAGCTAAGCTGTTATAGAGACAGCTATTTCAGTCTTCATGTGCATTTTCTGTCTTCAACCTACCTATTTTTTTATTTCTTCATGACATTTATTCTAGTAATAACAACATGATCAGGTGTTTTGGAGAGGAAAAAAACATTTCCTCAATTAAAGGTTGGATTTCTCTAACATTTGGTCATAGCCTTTTTTTTCTAATCTTAACCAATGGTCCAGACAGAAAATCCACATGTTTGTTTAACCATTTATTGGAGAACAATGCACAACAATACTTTTACAAGTCTTGGCACTAGGTTCTGCTCTTCAGCAGTAACTCACCGCCGTCATATGTTTGTGTATATGGTATTATTATTAATAAATAATAATTACTTTATCAAGTAATTATTAGCACAATATCATAAAAAGCAAACAGAACCAAACAGGTGGAGGTAGGGTTGGTGGGTGGGTTTGAACCCACATGCTAGTGAGACCAGCACACATCAGAACTGACGAGAGTAACCTGACAATTGAATAGTCAGTAGGAAATCTGATATTGTCAAAGGAGCAATCCTGACGTCATTTGGTGTGTCGCTGGGCCATTGACCACTCGGGTTTCCTGTCTGACCTGGCTAATAATTCTGGAGGACACTGAGTCCTCACATCGCTGACACAAGTAACACAGTAGGACTATAGTGACTATTATCCAGAGAACAAAAACAGCAATGCATTTCTTGAGTTTTTTTGTCATGGTCAGTCAGGGTAGATTTCAGTGAAACACTATGGTCTGCCTGTTTGGGCTTGGTTATCAGATGGGACAATTAAAAATAATTTAGTCTAATAGAGGACCTTGTTAACAAATTCTGATTCAAATAACAAAAGGAACAATCTGCGTTAGGAAATTAGGTATACCTCTGAAGACGTGTATGCATCCAACAGTTCAATAATAAATACCAAAAAGAATGCAGCCTTTCTACTCCCATCTTCTAAAAATAAGTCTGACTTCCCGTGTTATCTCTGAGAAGAACATTGCATAGAAAGGGGGAAATGCCTTGATATTTACCATGCCGTAGCCTCACCCCATGGAGAGACATGGAGAATGGAGCAGGGGCATCACTGCATGCATTATTCATGAGTGTAAATTAACCCTGAGTGGGGCTCCTCCATCAATCAAGAAAGCTGCCATAACAGGGTGCCGTCTGGGGGTGCAAGCAGGGCCTGGCCGAGGGGCCCGGGGTCTGGTGGCAAGTGGCTGCAGGTTAGACTGGGTAGGGTGGTCTGTCAAGAGGAGTGTACACCCAGACATGTGTCTTAACTTGCTCCTAGAATTAGACCCTGCGTTTTAACAGGTGGCCGCTGCAGCAATGCGTGGTATGTGCAGGCCTGGACTAAAGGACTTTGGAGGCGAAAACTGGGTCACTTTGAATGGCCAGACACGTTGACTGTGTGGAACTTTCATATCAAGGAATACTTGACCTTATTTTGGTGTTGTATTATCTAGTGATGTGTTGGTGTGGTGCACAGGACAGTGCAGGACTTCAGTGTGAGCGTTTACCTGAGCGTACATGCATATCTGATGATATTGGCAGAAAAGTTCTTATTTTACTATTTATTTATATATTTATTCCCACTGATGTAAAATGCAAGACAATATTTTATTGATTGCCAAGCTTTACAACTATAGTCTGGTCCACTTTACTAGAGAGTGCTTTTTGCACCTGTAGTATATTTATTCTGGATTTTAAGAGCAAATCTTACGTAACAGTAGGAAGAAAAAAGTATGAGGAAAGCCAGGAGGATTCCATAGTGGGTGCATTGAATGCATGGACAGCAATCATGTACTGTAAGTCTGAATTCACAGCATATTCTCTGAATGCTTACAAATAACTTGATTGTTACAATGCCATAGAGTGCAATGTACTATAATAGCCTATAAAGATATATGCAATTTAAAAATATTACAAATTGTTTATATATTACAAGTTTTGGCAAATGACTGGCAGTATTTCTCTTCCAGGTTTTTACCTCAATCAATACAGCATAGCACACTTGTTTCCGTCATTTTACTGTCGGAAATGAAGTTCCCTCAAAGGCATGTTAAACTACAGTTCCTGCTAAATTAGAGATTCAAAGCATTACTCAATCGAGAGAAAGGCTATTAACTCGGTTTTCTGGGATGGCGTCCAAGTCTGTTAAAAATTCTGGTGCGGATAAATCCTCACAAGAGTTCTTCAGACTGGGCTAGCGCTTTCCTGCGACGGGCAAGCTGGGGACACTGACATAATGACGTTAGCCACGGTGGTCTTGTATTTGGATGGCTGTTTGTTTCACTGCATGTTCAAAGTTCTAGGAGTTCTACAAAGATAAATTACCATGGAGCTTTCTGAGAACACTATCAATCCATTTCCTTGACCCTGGCATTACATGTTTTAGAGCAGTCGTCTGTGATTTCTTCGACCATCTTAGTATTTTGGGTAAATCAAACTTACACTTTTTTACAAAACTATAAGTTAAAATGCTGATTTTTGTGGTCATAAAACACTGTGAAATCACCCGGGTTTTCAACTACTTTAAATTCCCAATTATTCCACCAAATGCTACACCAGCCCCAGATCCGATTCGTCACAAATCATAGCTGAATCAGGACGTCAAACTCTGCTGCAGAGTATCTTGGGTGGATTAGTGAAAATGAGCTGAGGCTGGTGTAAACGAGTGGCCTGTGGATTGCCACGACATCTACCGCTGCTCCCATCTGATTTAGATGGAAATGAGGTTACATGAAGGAAACATTCGCAAACATTTGTCCAATTTCTGACCCTGGTCCAGTTTCTGAATGTAATCCCACTTGTTCTTTCTTCCATTCACAACTGAGAATTGCTTTTTGATCAGATGCTTATTATTATAATTATTGTTATAAAGTTCATTTTGTTTTTTGTAGTATTGAAATGGGGGATGATGATCACATCCATTTATCTTTACATCCCTGTGAAAGGATCTTCGATTACACATGGAGTTGTAGTTTCTATATCTGCTGTAATTTTTCTTTTTGATTCATTTTACTTTCTGATCTGTTCAAACAGAAAAAAATGGGGTACCAAGATTTAGAAAGTTGAATCTTTGAGATTAAGATGAAGCAAAGAGATTAATAGAACTCGATCAAAATAATGAAATTGCCATGGAAACACTTCCCAAATGTCCCCGTTGCCAGGCTAATTGTTTTACTGAATTTAGGCTATCGTTTATATGTGTATTTTACAATATGTTGAAGTAAACATGAATATATGTTGCTTGTATAGATATCAACCCCAACATATGTTCATGTGGTCTCATTAATCCCCTAAAGTACATTACATATATATTTAAGTCAGACTTTTGTGACCACTTTGCGACTATGGTACTAACTCATTACCTATTTGGTGAATATCTGCTTTGTTAAATTAGATGGGTTAAAAGTGAGGCAATGGATGGCATTGAAGTGTCCTGTAGTCCTTTGACCCCTCTACTGTATCTGTTTCACACATACAAATTTTTCAGGTCAACAGTGCCTATAACAATTGTGTTTTTTAAGCATAGCAGCTGTAGGCAGTTCAAATGTGTACTTAATTTCCCTCATACTATACTTCTTTATGCAACAGTTTGGCTTCAGTGAGAAAAAAAGGTGTCAAAATCTCTCATCACATTTCATTCACTGATTTAACATGAAACGTCTCCTTTCTCTTGGTTTCTCATATTTTTATATTGAAGCATGGAACAGTAGGGACTTCAGTCAACACTTAGTTCATTGGAAAGTTTCTTAAAAGCTAAACATGTTTTGCAAAGACGGTCTGCTTTACCTTCATTACGAGTTTATATGCAAATTCAATTGTAGACCTACCTACTCTCCACATTCACCCGAAAGTTGTAGGCTTCTTGGTGTCTACCATGTTGCTATACATTTTTGTGACAATGTGAGAGTATATATTTCTCATGTCTAAAGGTAGATTATTGTTTCACCAACCAGTATTTCTAAGAAAAAGCGGCAGAATTCTTCACTTGTAAATGTATTTATACTGACAGTAAGCTGGAGAAATTAAAACCACTCACCCTAAAACCAAAACATAAGACGCGTCCAGCAAGAAAAAGTCTTTGACCAAACAGAGACAACTGGGATAGAGAAACATTGGAAGACCTTCAGTCATACATGGATGTCCTGGGCCACCTTGTTGACTAGCCAATGCCAACAGACTTTCAGAATGTTTACATTTTCTGCGTCATAACTCAACCTTTGCCCAAATTAATTCATGGGCGAGACCAGGGGCACAATATTTATTGTCTGGACGGGCCTCTCTACCCAGACGTCCATCTGCCTAAGACGCAGACACAGAGTTCAACACATTGGATGTGTCCCAATGTTGTACCACATTGCACTAGGGAATAGAATTCCATTGGGGACACAGAATGATCTAATTACCCTAAAACCAGCTGGTGATAGAGGGCCTATAGCAGTGTTTGCTTCAGCATAATGCCAAGTGTCCTGCTTTTGCCGTGTTAATGAGAAATCATTGAATGTTTTTTTTCCTCTTTTTTTCCATCTTGTGCATTCAGTCAGTTCCGCCAACACGACTATACACAGAGCCCAGATGGTACAGTGTGTGTCAACATCTTGAGCGCCATTCATCCTGTGGTATTCTTCATTGAATGGCCATGGGCATCGATTCCAGGCAGTGTGGCTGGCGTCTGCTAACAGAACCGGTCCGATACGTACAGATGGACACATGCCTCTCTACAGCCCCGACACACGGTATGGATTTAACTTCTTTGTGGTGGACTTTTCAACTTATAAAATCAATACTAAACTGAACTGAGTTAATTAATTCAACTGAGAGTGGAGTCAAAGGAGATGTTGAACAAATTGAGCTGAAACGCAAATTGCTGATTCAATGGCTCTTCCAAAGGATTCATAAATCTGGGCCAGTACAGGATGTAATGTAGCTGCTCACGTAGCTCTCGGGGTTGGAGACCTAAGCACGACATATAAACTTGGTGTGTTCCTAATGGCACCACTGAGCCTGGGAGGGGCTGTGGAAACTGTCACATCACTAGCTGGCTTCCAACACATAAAAGGCTTGTAGGGGTAGATAACCGAGGACTTTGACACGGTGAATGAAAGAACTTGACATGGCGCACGAATGCACTGACAATGGTACTGACAATCAGCTGCTACTTTTTTGGGGGTGAGGTTTACAGACGCCACTATCACAAACATGTTCTACACCTCACTTATCTTCCCGTTGAGCAGCTGATGGTGTCATTTAAATGCCAGTGGACAGTATGAGATCTGACAAGGTTAACACCTTTAAAAACTACATTTGGCAGCAAGTAGGATAATGGTTCGAGTGTTGGGCCATTAACTGAATATGTGCCGGTTCGAATGCTTGAGCTGCCAAGATGAGCTCACTGGTGTGCCTTTGAGCAAGGCACTTCACCTCAAATTGTTGTGGGTATGAGCATCTGTGAAATGATTAAAATGGGAAATGTAAGTAGTGGAGTAATCCCTGATAAAAGGTCCCTTCTGACAACTCATCATTGATTTAATCTTCTGGCTCTTAGATAAAACATTTGTTATTTGAACCCTAAACAAAGCGTCCTCTGTGGCGTGTAGGTCCCTTCTACACCGATGGACCAAACTTATCAACCGCGTCTCCGACCAGCAGGCCTGTATAGACAAGCTAACACTTTGTTTTTTTTTTTTTACCAGAGATGGCTTGGGGGGGGGTGGTTTCAAACAGCGAGCCAATCATCTGTCACATCAATCAAAGGGGCCGTCTGTCCAGCAATCACTCTGCTAGCCGGTGGTGGCATGGGCATCAATAACAGGGCCTGACAGCAGGTTTGGAGGGATTGTATACAGGACTGTATGACTCCCTCTTCTCCCCCTGTAGACCAACCCAAACAGAGAACAGCTCACTCTCCAGCCGAGGTGCCAGCTCTCCGCCACTTATTCAAATGAAGTCACGAAACTCAGTGGGAGTCCCATCGAGGACAAAGGCAAGGAGGCCCGGAACAGCGATTAACATTTCACAGAATTTGGATTCAGAACAGCACCGCCACTGCTATTGTCTTAAACTAAACAGATGAAGTGTTTGTTGACTAGGTTGTTTCAATAGTGATTAAAATAATAAAAGGCGGGAGAACTGAGCTTCACATTACAATGCTTTCATGACGTACGGAACCGTATCAGGGACTTATTAAATCAAATAAACAGACTACATGAACACTTCAATTATGGAGGGTCAGTAAAGCTCTCATCTTTCTTAAATTGGCTTTTTCACTGGTTTCTAAATAATTTTCACACGGGATTAAGATTCATCACTAAATTGCTCCACTCGTAAAGCAATGACGTTGACATAATTTGCTTAGAAAAATACTATATATTTATACTATTTACTGAGAAAGGACAAACGTGGGATCTGTGAAACGTTAGTGTCCTGTTGACCTCCATGAGGTCATCACCCTTATCGCTGGTGGTTGTGTCCTGTTTGCCTGGCATTAAACCACTAGTCTATCTTCTGGTCATCATTCTGTATCCTCTCTATATATTTAATCACATTTTATCAGTGGGATAAGTCATCTTCAGGAAAACAGTGAACCTGCGTGCTAAACTCAACTGGCATTTCTCTGTGCCCGCCTCTCTGGGACTTGGGCTAGTAGCGTAGATGTCGGTGGATGACTTCTGTCTGCCCCAGTCTTCTCCCAATCCAGTGGACTTTAACAGTAAGCAGCCTTGTCCTATTGACAGGCATTGATGAAGCTTTCTTTGGTTCATTGAGAAGGCCTCAGGATTGATGGGCAAGAACAGGATGTGTTACTGTGGCACCTGTGCCTTGTCAAGCATGTGACCCCCCCTCCCCCCCATTGAAGTCACTTTAAGCCAACAGTCACAGGTCCTCACATTGTCAGAGCTTTCCCAGGTCTTTGACCACAAACAATGACTTGGGACAGACTCCTTTAATTTAATTACAGCCTGGGGAAATGATAGACCGAAAGCTTTAAGCTTTCTCAATGGCTATAGGATGAATTCCCCATTGTTTTCCTGAGCTGTGGAGAATGTTGAGTAGTGGTATATTTGGTAGTGGAAGGAAGCTTAGTGGATTTTGCGAATTTTGTGCCCGGGCCAGGATTTAATGGTGTATGGGTTAACCTGGTATTTGTACTTTCTTTATAGATCATTATTGTTTTCTTCGGGTCCCCTGACGGACCTTCGGTACGGTTGTTGACGGAAACAACCCTACTCGGATGTTCCTCCTACTCACAAACAACCCTACTCGGATGTTCCTCCAAATGAAAGTAATTATTCTAGCATTAATTGAATTATGAATGAGTGAGCCAATTACTCTGCGGATGGTGAAGCTGGTTCTTATACGAAGTCAGTCCTCTATAAAACATATGTGTAGCTTTTCAGATGTGCTGTTAATTTAGGCACCACCAATGAAATACATCAGAATTATGTTATATTAAGTAAATTATGTTATACTGAGTAAATGATAAAGACACAGCCGGACTGATTGATTTCAGGAGAAACTCTCCTTTCTTATAATGGCAGGTTACTACAGCTTTCATAAAACGCCCGCGTATCTCAGTTAAAGTAAGGCTTAACATGTGTCCTGCACTGTTTTTTTTCGGATTTCCCTCTTGAATTGCTTGTATTTTTATGGGCACTATTTGCAAATTCCATTAAAGCTATTTCTGCCGCCAGATCAGAACTCTTTCCAGAATGTCTCTGAAAACGTATCAGAGGACCTGTTCAGAATGGCCATTTAGTAAGCTGTCTTCTCCCCCTCCTGCTGCTACACCTCCTCCTGGTACATATAATCCACTATGGCAAGTTTTGTCGGATACTCAGGCCAAACCATTTTGTGCATCTCTGGGTTTTTGAAGTTCTGACTCAGAAATATTGACCCTGATCCTGACTTACTGTCATGAGCAGTTCACACACATTAAACTGTCATCAATTAAAATCAGACACACACAGTATTCTCATCTTTTGCAATGAGTCATTTATTTCACCGGACCTTCATTTCTTGCACACTTCATGAAGCATAAAACAAGTCCACAATTACTTTGTGGTCATGAAGACAATGCTTCTCTTGAAATGTTTTCACACTGCGCCTTCTGATCAATACAGTCTTTGTTCCTTTGATCACTGAGCCTATATAGTCATGAAGTCAGCATTTAACTGGTTTTGGTAGTGAACCATAGATATAGCGCTCGGGTGGATCTGAACTCAGGGAGAACATATGGGGTCTATTAGGCTGAGTTTGCTTCTGGATGGGGTTCAATTGATCCACAATAGAGACCTGCAGAATAGGTGGTCTCAGGCCATTTGGCAGGGGAATTGTGGGCAGCCTCTGAGTTAGCAACATGAAAGTATCAGGTGTTAGCCAGCAAATGATCCGGGAAAGGTGGGTCTGGGATAGCAGATTGGCTGCTGGCTACGGCCCTGTGTGTCTCTGGTACTGTTTACAGCTGGAGAGGAGAGACAGGGAGGGCAGCGGTGCATGATGCACACTTCTGTTTAAATCCAACACTCTGCCTTCACACAAGCACACATTCATAAGGAGCTTGCTTACGTTTGTCAATGGATCTCATGATAAGCAAGAAAAACATGATGCTAGTTTACTCCTGATTCAAAAACGTATGGCTTATTTACACCTCGTTCAAAAACATATGGCTAGTTTACTCCTGGTTGGCAAATGCGTTCATTTCGCCTATGCTGTATTATCAGATGAATTTTCTAAGCATGAATGTTTTCTGTTTGGATTTTTATGTTGCAGCTCTTAACCAGCTTAATACAAACCATGGGACTGTAGCGAGGGCAGCAATGTTGGATGAAGACAGGACAGGACAACGATGATGTACAATAATTTAAAACACATACAGTAGCAAGCTGGAAGTTGTTGTTTTTTTATCATATTGCGGTTAGATGTATTTTAAGTCAAAGCTGGGTTGAGCCCACATAATATCAAACACATGGAAGCAGATCTAAAGTTGGCTAGCTGGTGTTGCATTTGAGGTAAACCAAATTTTGAGTTAAACAGGATAATATATTCCATGAGACTTCCACTGAGCTTAAGAGCATGTTCTTGGATCGGGATAAAACTCAGAGGCAAAATGTTTAAATCTGAGGCACTGCTGTAACATACTGGATGCAAAAAGTGCCTTGCTGGGAAATATGTCCCGGACGTTCATGTGCATGGTAAACATTAAGATGAAGCTTTCTCAGACATACTTCAGTGTAAGAAAGTGCTTGCTTTATTTGTGGACTGGACTAGGAGCAATGTGATTATGCTCCGCCATACTGATCATCAGAAATAGAACCTGAGAATGACAGCGGTTAAGTGACTCACAGCTGCTTTTGGCCTATTTTAGCTTTTGTATTTATTTTTGCCATGAACCTCAAATGAATACATTCTACAAAAAACAACAAATTTTCTGTGTGAAGATGATTATTCAAGGTGACCTTTTCATCCTCATGCATCATTTACATCCCCCAACGGACAACACCTTCCAGAAAAATGATAATAAATAAATTACAATCCCACTTGGATTCCATTTTTCTCTCAAGATATCTTCCCAGTGTATCTTCATTACGTGTGCGCGCTGCGTGAGTTTGTGATTCGTAAAGACGTCGCACACCGATCGAAACCAAGCGAAAAGTCAGGCCACGTTGCTGGTTCAAGGAATAATTCTGTCTTTCAACTGGTCCCGATTTATGTCATGCACTGGCTTGGCATTGAAAAGCATCGTTGTGTAAAGAAATTGAAATGAAAATCCCTTTCCACCCAGCAGGATTGGGGGTATTATCTTGGACTCAATGGTCCTTCCCTAGGATAGTTTCTAATTCTGGTAGGAAAATGTCTTCATATGGCCACCTGCTGTCATCAGCTTTGTCCCAGGATCACAAGTTGTTCTGGGTGACCGGTCTTGGGACACGGCGAGAGGAATGCACTCAGCTTCCCGCTGACATTTAGATCTCTTTATTTTCTCCGTGGCTTTCATTCAGCCAAGAACAACTGGCTGGGTTGAGAGGGAAAGGCCACAGAACCTGTCTGTGTCCAGGATGAGGAGAGGAGGAGTGCGGCAGGGGGGGACAAGAGATCTCCGAGACAGGAGGAGGTAGGGATGAGGAGCGACTGCACATTGTCACAACATACACTTTGAGAACCCCACCATCATCACCACACCACCACACAGAGCCAAAATGCCAGGGTTCGCCTCTATTCCCGGAAAAAATACTTTCATTTCAGCAATCTAACGTAGATCAGCAAGCCGAGTGATGTATCGCTTTCTCAGCCCAGTCACAAAAACGTGAACCTGTAAAATGTGACATCTCAGTTGTTCAACAACAAAATGATCATGGTCTCTCTATTTTGTGGAGAACCAAGTGGTGCAGGCCAGCTATCGAGGTTGAGTGAAACCTTACTTGTACTTCCCATTCCTCATTCCGTCTGTTGTGGGAAGGGGTTTTTGTGGAAGTCTTTGTGCATCTCCTGTGCCTCTAAACAAAACAATAGATAGTAACAAAGAAGTCAGCACAGAGCCAAGAGACCAACCTTATGACAAGACATCTTTTGTTTCCCTCACGCCAAATCTGCTGGTCTGCTCCAGATAATTAATAGCCAGACGTATGTTTCTCTCTCTATTGGCTAAGAGACTGAAAGGAAACTGTACCGGTGTGATTTGTCTTTCCCACGCAAGTTATCATAAGCCAGACCTGATTTGGGCTCTGTTTTCCTAATTAAGGGTGTCAGTGGAACCGCCAGATATTATGAAATTAAATTAAATTAAATAGCAGCAAAAAATAGACCAAGGCACGTTTGGTTCCCAGAAAACTCTGCCATGAAGAATAATAATAAAGACACATTTTTCTTTCCTTAGTCAGTGATGAAATCATTATCCAACCATGCCACTTACTGTGACTCTTTACTCAAAACTTTTTGGAAATAAATGTAGTTATTGGACTAAGATCTGCCAAAACTGGAAGTTCGAAAAGAAGTGAAATCTATACTTGACTCACATTCATAGACACTCGACACAGACAGACAATACAGACAGACAAGCAGAAAAGAAAGGCAGACAAACAGGAAAGACAGACAGACAAGTGGAAAAGAAAGGCACACAAACAGGAAAGACAAACAGTCATGAGCAAAGCAAACACACTGAATATCAAGTCTGAAAATTAATTATGTATGTAAGAGATGGATATCAGATAGGTGGCATTTCATCCCTGCAATATATGACTACAATATATTATGTCTAAGCCTATTATAAAAGGTTCTAAACAAACTCTCCAAACCAACTCAAATTCCATAATATATATTCTGGATAATGTCTCTGCATTTTTCTTCTGTTATTTTTTTTTTACGGTGCAATAAATCCATGTTTGAAAGATGCTATTTAGAACAGCAAAAACATGCAAAATTTTATTCATGAGTGTGTGGAATATATTTTTTATTCAGCACATCGACACTATCCATAATGAGTGCCTGATGTGAAATGAGTTGATTTACAGTGCTCTGCAGTGTTTTATAACATGCTTGAGCACATTATTACACAGCGTTACGTGACAAAATGCGACAATCAACCTTCTCTTCAACAAAACAAAATGCAAAGACGCTGATTGGGGGGAGGGGGGGGGGTCAACTGCAATAACAGAAAGAGTGAAGTGCGTGCGCATGGTACGTTGGCTGTGCCACATCCACCGATTGGCTGCCAAAACAAACGTCTCCCGTGAAGTGTCTGTCAGAGTGTGGGTCCTGTGGGACCTTGGAATGTGATGTCACACCACCCTGTGGATAGTGACTATCAACTAATATTGCGGGGTCCACGCACCCGGAGAAGTAAGGACGTCGGGGGCCACCTACCCCCTTAGGAGGCTGGAAAGCTTTGGCGTGGGCCTTCATGTCCTCACAAATGTCTACGGCTGCAGCGCTGGGAGCACCTTGACATGCTGCGTCATCGTTTGGTTCGGCGACAACGCCGCCCTCGACTGGGTGGAGCATCGCCGGGGCTGCACTCTGTGTCATCCAAGATCTCTGCACTGGGTGGTGTCAGACGAAGGCCCTAAAAATAGCCAATGACCCCAGCCACCCGAGTCACAGATTGTTCTCTGTGCATTCGCATTGTGAGGTGTGATATGCAGTACCAGGGCCTGATGTCTACAGCTGATAGGACCCTGCATACTGTAGATGGGTTAGACATAAGACTGTCTCCTTTTATGGACTTTCTCTCTAGTACTGACTGCATGAGCACACGCTAGACTTTACACTCGAGACGCACACATACGACACAAACACAAATGTGTACTTCCGTCACGTAGGTTTCTGGAGCAAAAAAGCACCCTTCTTGTTTCAGAATGTGCAGCCCATGTATCTGATGCTGTCTGGCTGAAAACAATACTAGATAATTGCTGATAATGTCGGGACCGCATATAAGAAACAATTGAATTATTTAAATACTTCTGTGATTTTGCGCGTGATAATAAATAGCATTGGACATGTCACCATTGTACCTTTTGACTGATTGATCACAGTAAACATTTGTCTTCTCTTTTTTTGTGAAACAATGATGAGCCATTAGTGTGTGGTAGTGGGTAGTCCTTACAAACAACCTTCAAGGGAAGCGGCACCACACCAGTCACATCAAATCAGAGTAAAATCGTAATTGATCGAATATAAAAAAGAATGTACATCTCGAAGTGATGCCTGTTCTTACATATGTCGTGTCTTGATAGTGTTTTGCAACGTGTGTTACAATGCGAATGTCTTTCACAGAATGATACGAATTTACATGCCGGACCACACCCATGTGTATGTTTGTGGGCCAATACCATAGAGGCCATATTATTTTAGGTAGTAATCGGAAAAATACTGAGTTAAGAGAAGCTTTGACGAAAGATTCTGCACATTTCATGTAGATCATTCTTTGGTGCCAGAGAAGTAAAGTTTTGCATTTTTTGGAAAGTCCATCATGGCTGACTTGATGCATCCCTGAGTCTAATTTGTTCCTTGAGGCACCTATCTAATGGATTTCCTGACCTTTTCAAACGGGGTGAGGGGCAGTATCCTCCAAAATTAGCATTTTACATCAACTGTTATTGTGTCTCCATCATGCCAGTAAGTGTCATTTTGTAAATGCCTTATCTTAACAGCAGGATACATCATTAGCCCGCGTTTACTCAAAGCCGGGACAGTGTTCCTGAGAGATCACTTGCGATGTGTGTAGGGGACACATGGACTGACTCATTCACAGTCCTCCTCCAAATTTCATCCTAAGGGACAAAAACCAGTCTTCATTCCATATTCCATGTCTTCCATACACATCCGCCTCTGACTCCTCAGGTTCATGGCCTGTTGAATTCGTCCATCCCAAGGTCTCTCCTTTCGGCGCTTTCAAACAGAGAGGTGTTTCTTTGGGAGTCCAGGAACCAGGTCGGCAGACAGACCCATGGCCAGTACTAGGATCGCCTTACGCATACAGCCTGGCTTTGTTATCGGATCTCTGCGGACTGAAGGACAAAAAGCATAACCTAACCCAGTTTAATGCATACAAGATGTCCAATCAGCGCCGTGTTTGGTCATTACGGCCTCCTCGTCAGCCCTCTCCCGGTATCCAACCATATCCTCGTTCTACAGGCCCAGGAGGCCCTCAGATGATCTCAGAGGCCAGGCTCCAGTTGCCTCACTGGAGACCCTTGTTCCACGGCTTTATTTATGTTGGGCAGAATGCACACGGATCCGTGTGCCCACCATACATCAAACTCGTTAAATATTTCATTCAAGTGAAAACGTTGCTGACTCTCAGATCGCATCTGATACCGTGGCTACATTTTGCCCTGGGTGGAAAGTGATACCTGTTGGACTGAGCACTGTCCACGCCCGGCGTATTTTCTGCGACTACGACTGCAAAAGACACACCTAGAAAGACTAACAATCCCCCACTTTTTCTCTCAACCTTCCCACACACTCTCTCACTCATTCACTCGATCGCTCGCTCTCTCTTTCTCCCTCTTACCCTCTCTCCTACTCCTTTCCTGTCCTCCCCCATACAGGGCTTAATGATTGAAATGTGGGTTAATTCTCAGCCTGGTTAGCACTCATTATCAACGAGGATTCATCCGAAACTCTGGCCCGTTCCACTTAGCAGGAGCACTGAAGTGGAACAGCTGGCGTTCATATCACATTTAACCAGTTCAACGTAAGCCAAACAACCCAATGACTAGAGAGAGAGAGAGAGTGAGAGAGAGAGAGAGAGATACATTATCTCTCCTTTTGTGTATTTTCCATATTGTGCTAATCTTGTTATCTTTGCTCTAAATATATAAAGTACTTAGACTACTTCCTACACTACTGCTGTTGATCTACATTGAACTATCAGATAATGTACCTTGGGTTAATTTGAGACTGTTTGTCTATGGTAAAGGTTCCACAGGTAGAGCATTGATGTATAACCATGGCAGCCAGTTATTTCCCATGACGCGCAGGCACAGAGGGCACAAAGAGAGCACTAACTCCAAACCGTAATGGACCCTTGATGGCACTTCTTTATCACCCAGAGAGAGCTTCCTCCACGCTGTGAAGGAGACATAATTTACAAAGCAGCCGCAGGAGTGGATTAATCACTATTGTATTGAAAAAGACATGTATCCTTTCGGCCTAATATACATATTTTAAAACGTCTGGAAAAAGAAAGGGCCTGAATATAATACCTTCCAGATGAAGAGGTAGGTCGATGGAGGGTTGACAATTTGCTTTATAGGAACAGAGGAGGTAAGAAAAACAACAACTGGAGGCATCTCCTAACAAGCCAGGTAATGTAAAACAGTAGCGAGAAAAAGAGACCGAACACTACAAAAAAGCGAGGAAAAAACAGAGAGATGTATAAAGCAGGGAGAATCAATCATATAGCCCCCGCACCTGATTATGGAGTGAAGTAGACCATCAACACAACACGCTGTCAGTCCCCCAAACATTAATCACCTGGGCACCAGCCAAACCAGATATGAGAATGCAAAATCTTTACAACTAATTAGGGGCTGTTTTCTAAGACTACTTAGCAGAATTGTCGGTTTGGGGATGGATGGGGTATGCCGAGAGGCGGGATCCGGCACTGTGTAAAGTTACACACTCTTCTTTGGAGCTCACTGGCTCATAATTCGCTTAATGCCTCTGGTTTCCTGGGATGTTATTAATCAATATAACTTCCAATGAGACTGGATGTCTGTAGAGAGTTTACAGTAAAGCTAAGACCTCAAGCCATGAATATTCCAAGTATTATATAACAAGGTTGAGCCCTCCCATCGCCATTCAAATTATTTTTTTTTGTTATTTTAATGTTATTGTTATTTGATTTCATTGGCTATATTGCTAAAAACAAAATTACGTTCTTATATAGTAGACATGTCATACTTTTATCTATAGGTATCTTTATCAATTTAATTCCCTTTAGGTTCTAGGATTCCATGCCACACCAAAACAAACACCGACGAGGTAAATACAAAATAAAAATATTAAAATCAAATCTGTTTTTTTTTTTGGTAAATGTAACCAGATCACAACTAAAAGAAAAACAATATGATGAAAGCCTGTTTGAATGTATTTGTTCAGCAAACAGTGCAGATAATTGCATTTTTAATGCAACTTAAACAAACTCAACATTTGTATTCAGTACCTAACACAGTATCAGTGTACTGTATACTGTAGATCTATGTATACAAATGTGTCACCGAACGTCAACATCCTTGCGAATGCCGTAGTACAGGGTCTGCTGTTGGGTTTCCAGCTCTGTGTTAATAAAGGCCAGTGGGTTAACTGCCACACTCGCTCACAGCTGCCGCTGTTTGTCCTTGTTTGTTGATGTTAAACGCAGTCTGAATTGTTGCACCTGAGCTTCAAGGAGATTTAGTTTACACCCAAGTTTACGCTTGGGCCTGTTGGGGCGTTAATTCCTTGTTGTTGTTTGGAAGTGTACATGTATACTCCAGCAGAGGAGGCAGAACATCTCAGCCTAAGGGCTTGTTTACATTGTGCTACGTTTTCCGCGACCTATCACACAACACTTGCGACGTTATATTATTTTCTTGTGTAAACTTGAAGATAATGACAGCTCGAGACCTACCGAGCGCCACATTTTCAATAGAGGCCCCACCGTGTTTTGCAAGTTTCTGTGCAGTGCACGCGCATGTTGCTAGATTTTCCGGTGGACACAATCCTGCAGGGTAGGGCTCGAACCTGTCGGCGCAAATTCAAACGCTATGGGAATGATTATGCAAGCTAAGGTAAGCCTATCTAGCATTTTGTTCTCTCTCTCTAGTATACAAGTCCTTAGATGCACAAACTGTTAACGTCAACAATGCTGTTGAAAGGGGCGCTAAGACAGGTCACAGGGATGTAACAAGGCTGTGGGCTGAACTCTGACCCTTACCACAACAGGAGGTGTAGGTGTGTTTTTTCCAGGGGAGGAGAATAGGGGCACCCTTGTGTTATCATCATATACAGAGTATTTCCAAAGAGGCACCCTGTTCGCTTCATCATGCACTCTAGTCCGAGGTAATTCACACAGTGGGGAATTTACATTCGGACCAGCCAGTAACTCAACATAACTCAGACTTTAAATGTCTGTAAATACATTCTGCATCAGTGTGTAGAACACTTACTCAGCTTCTGTCCAATGGAGATGTGGTGGATCAATGTGGCCTACATGTTCCTAAACTGGACACCACATTAGAGACAATCAACAAAGAGGTGTACAACGACAACATCGCTGGACTTTTAAATTCCCAGGATATTCTTCGACCACCTCCATATTGCTAGTGGAATCTGGGGAGCAATACTGTCTTTGTTCTGTCAGGATAAAACACTGTGTAGAGCTGAACTTGAAGACCCAGCGCAGTACCGATTCTTTTGTTTACTGTCCAAATCATGATAGGACAATGATAGGCACAGCTAGTTTCCTTTTTTTTCCCTTTTTTTTTAGAGAGAGATTGTTAAGGGCTGAAAGTGTGAGAGCTCTCATCGCCTGTTTCTTAAAGTTAATTCATGTTATTAAAACAAAGATTTTTATGGTATTATAAGACGTTTGGTACATTTTCTCTGCTGTGACTAATAGTGAATATTTGAGAAGATCTAAACCCAGACAGCTTCACCTCCTTAACACAGACAACAGAAGTCTTGCTCTTTATATAGGGTGAGCTATACAGTATTAGCCTTTACTGGGCTTATGACTGATGAAACCTTTATGGCCATGTAGAGGAATAAAACCCCAACGTCTGTCATCTGAAGACAGCTGACAGTTAGTCAATAAGAGTACTGCATGGGGTTTTAAAGATTTTACTGGGCAGGGACTTTTACTTAGAGCAGAGCACATAAATCTGGACAAACACGGGTCCTCTTCGGATGACACACAAAACAACCATTGCCTCGTTAGAATCAATAAAGTAAAACACAATGCGCTGCAAAAGCTGAAGAGCAAACCGGGAGCCACTAGAGTTCTCAATAGCCCTAAAGAATGTGTGGGAATGGAGAGCCCAGGTTAGCAACACGGCTCCAATCCCACCACCTCTACCATCTAATAGAATGGGAGAGAGCAATTGACCCATGAACCAGGCTGAAAGAGAAATCACTTGTCCTAGTAATGACTGCTTTCCACCTCGCCAGAGAGATATCCCATCCCAGATATATGGCCGAACGGCTACGCTGTTCGTTGTACAGAAGTCTGCTGAGAATGGATGAGGAGAAAGGGAACGATCCGGGCCACCTCTCATCAAAACTCCAGCTGGTGGGCAGAATGACGATGAGGCTGCTCGAATCACAGTCCGTCCTCTATCTAAACAAGGGGTATGGGATGAGCGCAAACAGGGTGGGATCTTGTAAAATGGAGTATGAGAGTAAATAGCAAACCCATTAAGGCAGCTGAGTTGAACTACTTACTGAATGAAAGCTGAGGAGAAAAACAAGCTTATTTACCCTGGAAAGCCAGCACATTTGCATTTTAAGCTGTCCCAATATACAAGTTGAGTCAATGAGTTCTTGTGCCTATATGTGAGGGAAAAGCTTATCTTGCCTATTAGGGGACGCCTGTGTGGACTAAGGATTCCAAACATTCACCCTGCCTGGCTGTAGGAACTATTCCCAGTGTCGCACAATTCACAGTGGTGGTGATAATGAAGCAAACAAACGGACGAATCCCTAATCTACCCTATCTGGGGCTGATTCCGGTGTTGAGTGTGTGTGTCCCCATGTGTTAAATTGGCCTCACCCCGGCCTCCCCAAACCTTCCTGTGAACCTGATAAGCGGTATTAACTCCCCCTGACCCCCTCCCTCGAGCCCTCACCCCCGGCTGGTGGTCATGTATTAATCGGCCCCGGTGATCCATTTGAGAGAAGCAGACCCTCATAAACCCATCTCCTCCCGCTCTGCTCCTCTCACTCTCGCTCTAATGTCTCTCCCTTCAGCCTATCTGTTGGGGTATTGCACTTTCTCCCAGTGACAGCCTCTTCCAAATGGCTCCGTGATAGTCGGATATCACAGTGCTCAAATATGTCCCCCACGCGGAGCTATGGCCTTGCCTCCAGCCCAAAGCTCGACACTGGTCATCTGTCTTCCTCAAATCTATCTAATGGTGTGTTTCCCAGCCTCTCCATACCGAACTGCCAGGTCTTCAAGGGGTTGAGAATTCGATGGCCCCCGTTGTATTTTTAGAGCTGAACAGGAATAGCAATACACAAGGAGCAGTGAGTGTGAATGGTTGCAGGCTGACAGTTAAAATGTGCAAAATGGCTTAAAAAATTTGTATGGTCTTTCAGAGCAATTTAGAGTGGTCGACAAGACATGGACAAGAAATAAATAATCCGTCACAAAAGCATAATTCTTGTATTTCATAGAGGCACATGAATTTTTACACTTTGTGAGTATATATAGTTCTCTAGGGACAAGTGGAGAACACATTAATAAGTCATAAGCAAGCAGGCAAAATTGACTTTCCATGTTAATCCATATGATATCCTTCAAGGGAATATCTACAACTAAAAAGGTTACATGAGTCAGAAGGAAGGATAAGATGACTATATCTCTTAGGAAGTAAGAGTATAAAAATGATCTGCCTGTCAATGGCTGTTGAGCAGAAAAGAAAGTTTCCTTGTGTGGCAATTATGCACCAGGCCTCTTATTCTAAACCACAAAACAATCTGTCTGAGACCAAGCCAGACTACCAAATGGAATTCAGTGACATCACTCACAAAGACATCAACGTTTGACAGTTTCACAAAGAAGAAGACAGGAGAAAAAGGAATATATCAGTAGATGCAAATATTGACCTAGCACCACATTTGCAAATTAGTTGCTATATTCTTGGACAGAGTGACAGTCCATAATCCACTCTTTCTGGCAAACGCCCTTAGAAAGATTTTAGTGGAAAATAACAACTGTCTTAATACCAAAGCAATAATTTTGTATCTGTTTTATATTATTAGTATGTGCTACTTTAGTTTGGTGTAATGACACAAAAAGTATACTTTGTTTTCCAGCCTCCAGCAAATTGACTGCATGTTATGTTTATGTCTTTACTGCTTGTAACATCTTTGTTATGGGGTTGTGGTAAACACTGGAATCCTGCTCTGTGCTCTCTGGTACATTGGAATGTTTATGTGAAGATATAACTCGCCATTGAAAGGTCAAAATGTCAGGCTCTTCAGGGAGGCTTCCAAGAATCATATGGGTTGATGGTTGGATTTCACTAAGGAGCTAGTTGGAAGGGGAGAGAGGGGCAGAGGTCATACACAGGATTGATAATCAATTAAAGGGGAATTACAAGCATTACACATATTTACCAATCAATCTAACTTTTTAAATGAATATGGCAGCTAGGTCATACCCATGCAAAGGAGTATGGAAACGCATGCTAGCCTACTCTGCTTTTGAGTAATGAATATGAGTGTGGCAGGTTCACAAAGGCCAAACAGTTATCGGAGGCCGCCAGCAGAAGGTAAAAAGAAGCAATTTTTAATTTAATGTTGGGTCCAGCAAACTGGGCCATCTTTCAAAAACCCTGAGATGACTTATGATCCAAACCCTTTTGAATGGTTTCGTTTTGCACGTTTAAATTGCTTCTATTGTTATGTGTCTTGACTTTGCTCAAAGCCTGTCTCTCCTAGCCTATCGAGTTAAATATTAATTGTCTGCTTCGGGAAGATCGCCTATCAGGCTGAAATCAAACACTGCAGTTAGCCCTTTTGGTGACAACAGAAAGTTTGGCAACCCATTGTATTCCTGGAAGCATTGTAACAGTGCCAGGCGAGTGGTGCGTGGGTTGAAGTAATGAGAAGGTGCTGTCGCTCAGTCACAATATGAGCCACCAATAAAATGCACTGACAATCTCCAAAACAGGCATTGTTTTCTGGGATAAAAGAGGTTCAGGCATGCATTTTATCAATGGATTTCCTTGGATTATGTAAAGGGTGTGTATAGATACAAAAGATAT
The DNA here is from genome assembly GCA_016801175.1 of Esox masquinongy. Lineage (NCBI taxonomy): Eukaryota > Metazoa > Chordata > Actinopteri > Esociformes > Esocidae > Esox > Esox masquinongy. Next base: position 146,347 of record JACXGI010000092.1, read on the forward strand.
TCAGATGGAATTGAAAGTGTAATTTTCATCTCTACTCAACATTTTTAAATCTCGGAATATTCCTTCTTGTTAATAATCTGGTTACCACTTTTTACATTGTCTTTTTACATTTCTTTTTAAATTCTTGTTTTGCTTTCCAGCTGAAAAAAACTGAGGGGTCGAGGAGAAAGAAATACAGTATCTATGGAATAAAAGATGTGAATAATCAGAAAAGACTGGATATTCTTTCTCTGATATTCCTTTCATTTTTCAGGGTGAACAAGAAAATACTTGCACGCACATTTAGTTAGCGATCTTAATGGGGACACCAAGGTTGATTGCCCTTAAAAATACTTACTTTTGCTAATTGTATCCCTAAAACTAACCTCAACCCTAACTGTAACATTATTAAACTAACATTAATACCTTAACATAACCTAGATCCAATGCATAACCCTAACCGTTTATGCTTAACCCAAACTGTAATTTCTGACCTACATCTAATACTGCCTATCAGGCCTGGACACCCCTGTCATTCCAATGCTGTTTCAGATATGATCTTCTATGACAACATTGAATGTTGTCCATATGTGTGTCCAAATTTCGCTAGTCCTATAAAGGACTGGAGGCAGTCACACACATTGCATCTCAGGCCCTCACTCTTCATAATATCATCATTGCAGTGTTCATTGTCTGTTCGGTGACAGACCCTGAAACTCATCTACATGGCTTTGGTTTGAACATAATCGAAGTTGACAGAACGACAAGCGTTGGTGTTTTTACCAGCTCCTACTTTAGACCTTGAAACTCATGAGGTAACACATCCTAAAGCACGGTGAGGAGATTGATGAGAAGATTCTCAGGTTGAAAGACAAAGCTGTGGGTACACACACAGTTTGTGATACAACAAAAGAAGTTGACATGCAAAATCTAGATGGCTGAAGATGTCAGTCAACCTATCAGATTGCTGATGTTTATTGTGACAAGACAGACAAGACAAGAAGACACCTCACAGTGACTTTAGGCCTCTTCAGCCAACAAGAATTGTTATGACAACAGTTTAATTTGAGTAACAATTTCATTAAATGTAAATTCAACTTGCAAAGACAACATGTGGCACTCACAAATCTCTACAATCATTTGAAAACATGAGCATGCAGCTCCTTACCCTGTGGAAATAGTATCCGTTGCTTTGGGGTAACAGGCCTTGATAGTGGGCTAGCTTGTTTGTTTACTATTTATTTATTGAATTATATTTATCTTCTGAAATTTGATCTCGATAGAAAAACAAGTGAATATAGTTACATGGATTCAAATCAATACTAAAAATCTATCCAAAGAATAATGAAAATTATTGCAGTTTCATCTTTTTCCTGGCTGGTACCAAGCAAAAGCTAACACAAGTTATCTAATCTATTATGGCACACAACATTCTATAATAGTTTTTTTTTTTTTTTTTTCATTTTATGTGACACATTATTTGTGATTTATGTTGTTTGACACATCAGATAAATTGTTGCTTCTGTAGTTGGAACATGTGATTGATTTATTGTACTTTTTTGAGAAGCACCATACCGGATTTTTTACCAAGGTCGCAAAAGTTTTGTACATAATTTATTTCCCAAACCTAGCTCAAATTCTAATTTGATACATCTAAGTAGCCTATTTTTTTTTAAATATCTTATATCAGTCTTGCATGCCAGATTTTTTCCAAATAATTACCACGATGTGTAACATTTTTAGCATTTCTCAAAATTCTTAAAGCATCTTGTCCCAAATCTCACAATAGTAGGCCAGCCAAACTACAGTTTATTAACTTCTGATGTTCGGCTGACAAACAAATAAACCTCTTGACCATGTTGTATACATGTTTCTTGAAGATTTGAAACATGCCAGAAGATTTGCTTTTTGGCTGTTTATATTGACGAGCAGGTTTACCTAATCATGGGGCTGGTGAACATACAGCTCCAGAAAAAATTAAGAGACCAGTGCACCTTTTTCTTTCCTTTCCAAAAAAGTCGAAAAGGAAGGTTTTGAGTGAGGAACAGAAGGGTTAAAATTAAGAAACCACTGCAAATTGAACGCTTCTGTTCCTCACTCAAAACATTCCCTTTTCAACTTTTTTGGAAAGGAAAGAAAAAGGTGCAGTGGTCTCTTCATTTTTTCTGGAGCTGTATGTTTAAAGTGGGAAATATGTATGCAGATTTATATTTATTTACATGAGCAAAACGTAAATGTAATAATTCACCGCTAACTGTCCTGCTGTTGAATTGTATGCAGTAATGAAATTAGCTCATATCTTAGTTGAAATTCCTTGTATTCAGTACAAATCCCATAATGTGAATGAAGCTATTTGAGAAGATTTGAATCCTAAGCAAACTGCCTTGCATTGTTGTTTGTGTAAGTGCATAAGTAAGAACACACTGAGTAGCTGTTGCTGGTCAAAGCCGTGTGCTTGAAACCTTTGTTTTTGGTATGGAACTATGGAATTGTGGTGCCAATATTAATTTAGTTTCTTTTTCGACTTTGGACCAATCCATAGTTCCCACTTAAAACTTTGTTTTTAGTTTTTAATCATAGTTATGAAGAAAGCAGCATGGCGTATCCTCACCTCATGCGTACCATAGCATGAGGACAAAGCGGATTGTTATCGATTTGAAAACTGCTGTGCAGCAGAAGAGCAGTGGGAACATGTGTAGGACGAAACAAGGAGGCTTCCTTGTGAGTAAATCAATCTGGCTCACACTGGGAGCTGATGTGAAGCAGTCAGCTTCAATTTCACTCACAGGGCTTCCTGGCTGACCTCAGACCTGTGTACACTGGACTGTTAATTGGAAGACTATTGTAAGCTGTTACATAAATTAGACATGACCCATCTCAGATCAGCTACAACATGCTTTTTACAGAAACTGCTCTCTAAGCACCTGCAGTAGTACAGCTCTTAATGACCTAGGTGTGGGTGACGTTGTTGTTATTGTTGTTTTTGTTGTCATTGTTAAGGGTTCAAGCAGCGAAATTGGTTAAAGAATATTGTTTTTCTTTCTGTTCATTATTTTCCTGGCTGGCAATTTTTGAGGGAAAATGGCCAAGGTACATGTGTCACATCTTCTAATGCAATGCTAATTGGCCAGATGGTGGCGCTAAAACAAACAATTGAAAATGCACATGTTGAAAGCTTATGCCCATTGCCCCGTCACAATGCTATTTACTCACAAAGAACACATTTGCTTCAAAGACCCATAGAGTGTGCATTGATGGAATATCCAGCATTTGGGAGCACAAAAAAAGGAACTCCACGGGCACCAAAAGACTGATCAACAAGAAACTTGAGATATACCATATATAGACCTATGTCTCTCAGCACTATAATTTCCAGGCTAGTATGTCAAGCAATAAGGCCGCTATTGACAAATAAACATGTGGGTGTGGTCTGGTACATAAACGCTTAGAATCAGACAGAGATATTTATATCCAAACATGCTGTGGCAAACTTTGGCACACTTTGGCAAATGTCACTTTTTTCAGTTTCTGAATACACAGATCTTGTTAAAAAGTTTTGAACCAGTTTTGAACCATGCACCCTGTAAAAGACATTGAGTCAGCTTATAGTGCATTCAGGATTCAGTCTTTGAAAGGAGGCAATTGATTGCTGAGTGAACATGGTTTATAAGAAACTTAAACCAAATAATGAACAATAAAGGAGCTCTTAAAATTACACTCATAATGAACTTTTGCTTAAGCCTAATATTTCTGCAGACCACTCTCACCACTTGCTTTGATTATGCTTTTCTCACAGAGGGTGCTATTTTATTAGCTGCAAGTTAGATCAAAACTAAATCTGTCTTAATTAATTACACAAGCCTAATGATTAAGCCTACAATAATGATTCAGTTTGGATTTTTCAAAGGTAAAACATAAGGAATCCTTCACAGTGATGATGGCCTCATGAGTATCTATGTTCGTGTTTCTGAAAATGTTCTGCAGGGACAATAGTCTATGTGTAGGTGAGAGCAGACACTGCAGTAATGATAGGCCTATTGAATTGGCTATTATCTGTTGGTAGCCTACTCAGTACACACTTTGAGAAATTATTACATCATTATAAAAATGAAAAAACGCATACCTAAAAACCCACGGTAGCATTCTTGCTTGCAGCTATATTTAATGTTTTTTTTTTCCATTGTTTTGGTAAACCCCTTACAACAGTGATATGCAGTGCATCTGAATAGCATGTTTCCCAAGAGTATAACCGTCTTACTGTGCAGACATTACGACAAGTTATTGTTTGGGTAACTCACTTAAAATGCTTTGGAGTAAACATTCAGCATTGATAACCAGTTTTAACTGTCGGGATGTTCATTTTAAAAGTGTTCAAAAACAGCTGTCTTCATGGCGTGAAGAAGACCATTTAAAGTGAGTGAAACGTTTTGAATGTTTTTCGCATTAGGCTTTGTAAATCTGAAATAGGCACACAGAGCTAGTGAGCATGGAGGGTGAATCTTAGAGTCTTGGGGGGACCGTTGACAGCGAGAGGACAAGTGAAATGGCTGCGCGAGAGATCAAGAGTATCTGGTGTGAAACATGAACGTGTCTCGGGGTGTAAACTGAGATTTTCATGTTTCCTGTGGCTCAGGCTTGCACACTCTTTCCCCCTATCCAGCCATGCTCAATCACCGCTGAAGAATGAAAAAGCAGAGGGGAAAGTCTGCCGAGCATGAATTACACTGTGAGTTCATTCAATCCTCCAGTGCAAAGCGCCAGGAAGGGAAGGGTCATCCGATTGCCTGTGCTTCCCTATTCCGCTGTGCTGGGTGGACATACATTCCTGATTTTCAGCAGGAGACAACCTGACTCTATCTGCTCTATGAATTTAGGATCGCTTGACAGACACTCATTTTAAAAGCAGTATCAGAGTTTATAGCTGTTATCATGACAACACACCTTCTTCAAATGATAGCTCAGCCCATAAACGTCCCCACTGATAATGTGCGTGGTCAATAAATCAGATAGGCAAATCTCCGACTCAATCAGCAACTGATCAATATAACTCTGCAGTGCACACCCATTCTGACTGTCTCTCTTTCCTCCCCTCTCTCCTCCTCTCTCGTCTTGTTCCCCGGAGGGCCTGCGAAGGTGATGTGCTGCTATGGTACGTAGCCGCGCGGCTGTGGGGGAAAGGGTCTGTGCCAGTGGCGTCTCTCTGACACACGTAACAGATGCCTCACACTAACAAACAGCACGGCGGGCCGCGGAATGATGCAGCGTGCCGAGCCTCAACCGCTGTCTTGCTACGGCTACAGCAACCTGAAGAGGAAGCCCACAGACCTCCAGCTGGTACAGGTGAGATTCAGTCCCCGGCACAGGTAAACGCAAAGTATTTAGTTTGTTGTTGTGCTCACTGTGTGTGCGTGTGTGTTACCAGCTTAACTTACATTCTTTTGATATTTATATGCTACTCGCAAAATTCATGCGATAAAATGTTATCTTTTGAAAGCAATCGGGATGAGTTGAAATGACAAGCAATGATGTTAGTTGCCGAAGCGCTAAAGACCCGGACTTCAATAATAGATCTAGTTTCATCAACATCACCCCTCTATGCTGCGGTTGTTTGTTAGTTTAATTGTGGGGTTGAACTTTACTTCAAACAAGCACAACAAACACACCCAGACACATAAGCACAAACTGATCTCCCTGATACAGAACCGAAGTAAAACAACTTATTGATTATCTTTGGGTTCGGCCAAAGTGCAAAACAGTGCCGTGGGCTTTAAAATAAGACACAAACAGGCATTTAATTAATCTACCATGAATATTTCAAAGTTACATCCTTTTAAAGCAGGATTATTATTTAGTATCTGGAGTTTATGGATAAATTATGAAGAGAAACAGGCGCAGCTTGCATGCATTTTAATTACTCCCCGACTGCAGGGGAAATAAAAATGACTTTTCATCCTCTGCCAAGTGGTCTACCACCTACAGTAGCCAAGCTTCTTCTTCCCCACACCGATGAGTGTGGCTCCGCTGCCTAACGCTCCACTCCAGATTGATACTTGAAATGCGACATGCACCACGGCAGTTGAGCTCCATAAAGCAGTGATCTGTGGGCTGACTTGTAATGGTGTGTTTAGGGCTCTCTAATTAGACAATGTGTACAGGAAAAATCATCATGGTTGGCCCAGGCTTTGATCTCATTCAAGTGAAGAGGCTGAGGGGTTGCTGGTGCATGTAAGATTTGTGCTGTGGGCAAGGTGGTTCAAGTGAGGTTTTTTATTTTTTATTTTACATACGCCTTTCTATGTATCATAGCGTTAAAAGTGGTGTTACTTCAAATAATCTAAATTGATTTGTTCAACATTCGTGCATCACACAATGAACCAAATCTCATAGGGAGCGACGGTTGCACATCAGAACACCAGAAACGGATGAAATTCCAATATTCCTGCCACAGGTCCTCATTGTGATGGTTTAATCAAATGCCATGAGAACAGGGCTGGCCTGGGAGTAATCTGGGGCTTTATTGGGGGGGGGGGATAAGGCGGTCATTCTCTCACTTCTATATCTTGTTCTGCGGTTGAAAAGTCATCAAGTGACTTGGTTCTGCGGGTCTCAATGGGCCTCTAAGCTCTTGGCCAAACATGCTCCTAGCCATGTTAGTGATTTGCAGGACAATCTGTCCCAATAGGGATGTCAATAGGTCAGGCTGGGGTGCTTGTCTTGTCCCCCAGTTTCAAGCTGATACACAAGCAACCTAATCTGCCTCAAATAGGGGCTCCCAGTCAACTGGGGCTGACTAAAAATGTAATGGCTTCATTTTCTTCCAGTGCAGACACAGTCTTTAAACAAGCTAAACTGTATGGGCTTGATTCATATGAAACTGAGACAGTACACTGTGGGTATGACAAAGAATACTTTTTTACTGTTCGAATTGTGTTAGTGAGCTGTTTACAATGGTTATAAGGCCTCTCGGGGATATGCTTCAGAATAGCTCTTAGCCATGGCATACCGACCACATACCAGACCCCCTTGTGCCTTATTGCTTAAGTAAAAACCAGTGAAAATCTCATTCTTGAGGCTCATCCTTCTGGAGTGGCGCATGTTTCTTTCTCAGGAGAGCCCCCTTCAGCGTGTCGCTGTGTGAGGAGCAATGTATTGTGTGGTCTTGACAACAAAGAACATGTTGAATATTCCTGTGTGGTTGGTCAAAAAGGGATCTGAAGTAGAGTACGAAGGAGGAGAAAGATAACGCTTATCGCCAAGTCCATGGGAGAAGCTGACTGAGTGGTGGATGAGTCAGTGAGTCATTCTACTGGATGAGTCAGTGCAGGACACGCCTCCATGCCTCTGCATGTGAGGCAGCAATTGAGGCGGTGGAAGAAAAAAAAGTCAAGTACTGTGATTATTCAACTGTGCGTGTAGCTAATCACAGCTAAATATACCTGATATACCTCTTAAAATGACGTCTGGACATAGATAAGAGCCTGGTCGAGTGTCTGCGCACGAATTTCCCTAGTTTCAAGCCATCATCCCTCTTGAAACTACGTAAATTATTTAACACAAGGCAAATTACTCTCTCATTTCTCATTCATCCTCTATTTCTGTTTCTCCCTCACAGTCAAAAAGTCCTTATAGGTTATATTACTAATGAGTTTCTGGCTCACCGTCTGTGTTCCCCTGAACCAACACCTACTCTTAGTGTGGTGTACTATTACAGGACTCCAGACTAACACTTCCCACCAGTGTCATTGGCATTACTAACTCCAACAGTCAGTGGAATCAGCCTCATGAGTAATCTAAGATGTGTAATAATTAGGTTGTTCAGGTGTTCACAAAATAAGTTGTTCTATAACTCGTCCGGGCAGGAATGCGTGACTCAATCTATTTTTTTGCGCAACCCAATCCAGTAATTGTCATGATTTTTGGGTTGCCAATTAAATACTATTACACGGCTCCAGACTAACATTTTTCCCTGGTGTCACTGGTACCACTAATTGTTAGTGTTGGTTCCACCAGCCCATGATTTAGTTGGTCCCAAATCATGAGTTACCTTGTATCTTGAATTTTAATAAATAGGCTATTCAAGTATTCAAGAAATAAATGGCCCAGGGTGGTCTAGCAGTCTAGTCTGCTGCATCAAAAGCACTGGTGCAGCATCGGTCACAATCCGTCCCACATGCTATTTAATCACATTCAGACTGTCTCTATATTCACTGTCTCTTTCCAACAAAAAAATAAAATGTTTGTTTTTAAGAGACTCTTCTTAAAAAGTTACATGAAGTAATTACTTCTTAATACATAAAATACAGGAAAGCAAGATATTTTGGTGCAAACTAATCCAGTAATTTTCAAGATTTAATAACTATTAAAGGACTCTGGACTAACATTTTCCACTGATGTCACCGTTGCCACAAAATGTTACCATTAGCGGCACAAGCCCATGATTTCGTCAGACAAAAAACATCAGTAATACAAGTAGTTAAAAACAATAGTCCCTTCAGGTATTCATGGAGCAATGCAAGATATTTTGTGCAACCTAACCCACTGACTGTTAGGAATGTCAGGTTGCTAATTCAACAATAGTTGTCAAAATAGGACTAGAATTTCCTTATTTTTAAACTTCTAAATATCATACCCACTTCAAGTAGCCAAGTATTTAACCGTCAGTATAACGAATGTCATAACATACACATTGCAGTGGTTGGCTATTACCAATGCTCTCGCAGTGGCCAATTCCTTATTCGTACTCATGTGCTGCTCCATACCTCAAAGCCCAATTAAATGTCTATGTCTATTGACTACATCATATACTGTGCAATCTTTGTCCCACAGTTGCATTTTTAAATGTTATTTGAGCAGCACACACTTTTCTCTTGAGGGGATGTGAGAAAGGAGAGTGGCTGCTCATTAGAGCAGCAGGCCTCACAGGAACAGACAGAGGGGCAGGGCAAACACTTTAAGTACAGGAATCATGAGGATAACACCCTTTACTGTTTCCAAATCACGGCTTTAGACTCCCAAAAAAGAGGACATTTTGAGTACATTCACAATGTTGAATCTACTCTTTCTTTTAAATATATATATATATATATATATATATAATATATGTATATAGTTAGCATTTTACGGGTGATTGACTGAGCAGACAGTGGGAATGTTAAGAGCAGAGAATGTGCTGAAAGAGCTGTTGTTGGGACTCAAACCCGTACATGTGCACCCAAGGCAGTGGATTGGACGAGGTCACAGAATGTACTGTCCACGTAGGCCCCTTTCCGTGCTTATCTGCGTGACTTTGGCCGTCTAACTGAAGACAGTCTCAGCAGGTATTTTTGCAATGCTGATGTTTGACTTTGAATGGGAGTTTGCATGACCTGCTCAGCATATTAGGAAATTGGTCTGGCACAACAATCAGCCAAAGGCTTATTATGGATTAATGGTCTCCAACACAGAAATTGCTAAACAAAATCTTAAAAAACAAATTCTGAACTTACACATGCGTGGCCAGCCATGTCATTTGATGTATATGTATATAAATAAATATTAAAAAATAAAATAATATATATATATTTGTTTGTGTCATTTCCATCTTGCCCACCCAACCAAAAAAAATGACCAGCCCTTCTGACATTTTCCAGAATTGCCAGATGGCCATCCTGTCCATAGATGTTTCCATCAAAGTGACTTAGATAAATGGTCTTAGACTCTTTGTTCACAAAAGGGAATAGCACATCTAAAATTCTATCATGAAAATTATAATTTTTCTTAACTCATCTCAACTGAATAGAAAAAAACTGATTGCATAGCCTCTGTATGTCTCAAGGACAAATTCAAATATTGCGTCTATCAACATTATGCTATGGGTCAAGTAATTGAATCCATTACTACATACAAATAGAAGACTAAAGTGAAAGAAACTAAAAACTGTTTTTGATTCACTGTGACTGTTTAAGATCAGACAATACTGAATAACCTCCAGCTCCAGCAGTTCAGAAAGACTGAGTTTCTCATTGTACTGCATGTAAAATACTGCAAGAATTATAATAACGCTGGTTATTCAATAGACGGGAAAAAAACTAACTTCGAATGGTAACAAAAGAGAGAAGTTAAACAATCCTTTATATTAATCCATCATCTTACCATGTGAAGCTTGTTTATATGACTTTGTAACAACCCTCACACCTTCCTTCAGTTAACTCTTTATATTGATCTCCACAACTCTGATTCTGAAGCGGGTGACTTTGTGCCCTCAGGGCCACAGAGTGGGAACACATTCCATACTATTTCAGCTCTGCAGGTCTCCATTGCTAAGGATGGGTGAGAGACTACCATCAGGTCTCCAGTGCTGAGGATGGGTGAGAGACTACCTGCAGATCTCCAGTGCTGAGGATGGGTGAGAGACTACCTGCAGATCTCCAGTGCTGAGGATGGGTGAGAGACTACCTGCAGATCTCCAGTGCTGAGGATGGGTGAGAGAATACCTGCAGGTCTCCAGTGCTGAGGGTGGGTGAGAGACTACGTGCAGGTCTCCAGTGCTGAGGATGGGTGAGAGACTACTTGCAGGTCTCCAGTGCTGAGGATGGGTGAGAGACTACTTGCAGGTCTCCAGTGCTGAGGATGGGTGAGAGAC
>JACXGI010000092.1:157046-178250 GCA_016801175.1 Esox masquinongy
GTGCAGGTCTCCAGTGCTGAGGATGGGTGAGAGACTACCTGCAGGTCTCCAGTGCTGAGGATGGATGAGAGACTACCTGTGGGGTGACAGATGAGATTGCTGACATGCTGTCCCAGATGTCCCCAGCCCCGATAGGCCACTCCCCTGTGAGCCACCAACCTTTTTTCTCTCTCTTCCCATACATTTTGAATGACTGTATGGTATTTTGGGTTCATTTGGCCAGCCACTTAGCCCACCAAAGCCACCCCCGGCCTTTGACTGGAGGGTCCTCCAGAACATGAGACCTGCCGTACTGACCCTGCATGCTAAACGGGGCGTATGATTCACAAGGCGGCTCTACTCCATGACAATCCCTGCCCCGGCGCTTTGACGGGGTGTCAGACAGCCAGCCCCAGGTGCCACGGTGGCTCAGCACCTCTCGGAGCTCCAGACAGGGCCGAGCCAGGTCTCTGACAGCCCCAGTCTGTGGGGATAGGCTTGGCCCAGACACACCACTGACCCCCGCACCCTCCTGTACATTGTTTACCTTCAGATGTCCACACTTCCAAGAAGAAATCTGGTAAAAAAAAACAAAAAAACAAAAAACAAAAAACACTCACGTCTGCTTTCTTTTACCTTTTCGAGACAGAAATGGGAAATTGACAAGAGTGGGTTTGAAAATGCCTCATCTAAACCTTTAAGTCCCAGCGGGGCTGCCAGAATCTGACTGGAGATGGGTCGTATCGAGCGGGGGTTAAGCATATTCCTCAAGCCAACTGAACACACTCGTCAATGTTACCAGGTTAGCCTGGGAGATAAAGCACACACTGATCACAGTTGAAAATATTAGTGAACAGTGCTTATGTCAAAATAGCTGAATTGACACCTTTCTCCATATTCTTTACTATCAGTTTCATTTCATATAATTTAATGCATTTTTTTTACTATGTCCCATGCAAATGACATGAAACCACGATAAATTTAAATACACTTTAATATTGAAGATGGGGTTAAAAAGAATGGACAGCAATTATAGACAGAGACTTCTGGTTCCTGGTATAGTGAATAGTGTGCTATTCTTGCTGAGCATTAGTGCATGGGCAATTATGGAGAGTTATTCAATGGGAGCGTAATTATGCAAAGTCTTTTAAATGACAGCCAAATCTGTTGTATTATGTTCATTGTTTTGCAAATGTGGTTCATGATTCTGTTATCTGTCTTTTCCTTAGCAACACCTGTTTAGTATAATTAAAACAAAATTTGACATGGGATTTTGACAGTGGCAATCAGCATAATCACAAATGCCATTCTACAATAGGTAATGACTAGTTAATAGCTGTCCACAGGTGATATTCCGTATGTGCATTCTCCAATTCAGCTATACTATCTGGATATGACAAAAAACTTAATAGAACAATCCTAGCACCATTTTGAGTTGTAGCTTGTCCAGACAAAAGGCTTCTAGTTTTCCACAGAAAAGATAGGCTACGGTAAATGTTCTTCTAGGAAATTGAAAGTTTAGGTGGATAAATTAGAGATCTCTCTAGGTTAGATTTCACTGTCATTTAACTGCCACGGAATCAGTATTTACAAAGTAGAAAAATTAAAGGACACAACTAAGTACAAAGTGCAAAGCTGTCATAACACATTTAAATGGTATTTGTGCTTGAACATAATTTTGGAAGTATATGGTTTTGCATTTATCTGCCTGACCTGCCTGAGATGCACTAAAAATAGATGGTAAATCAAGGCACTAAGTACATAAAGTGTAGGGGCTCTGAAAGCAATTGGTTTCACCCTTGAAAAAGAAATGCTTCAAATGCATGAAAAGGAAGGTGAAGGGATGGCAGTAAATAGGTGTATTCGTATTGTCTCATGGCAGAACTGTAATGTGAGTAAAATAGCCCTGCCAATGTCCTCAAACAGAGCTCCCGAGGGGTCGAAGTCAATAACCTATCACGTGGATTAAAACAGCCTCCTCTATCCCTCAGTGTTCTCTACTGGACAACAAATAGCTTCTGATTTTTATTCATTGGTTTCTATCACAAGAGATAGTTGGTAAAGAAAGTGTCAGAATCAATCTGGCATCAGACATACCCTCAACACAGAATGAGAGACCCATGCTGAGACCCACTGCATAGGACTTTCTAGCTCACAAAGAGAGAGAAAATCCTATTTCATAGGAAATCCTGAGCAGTCGCAAGAAGAAAAAAACAGAAAATCTCAAAAATCCTCAATGATCAAGCAGCATGGTGTGGAAAAGGGTCCCTGGTTATGAGTTAACAGCACAGTGCCTTTATTAAACATGGTTTTCATCTGTGACCGATCTCACCAGTTATTTCTAAGGCGCACCTCACATCGTTTCTAACTTGAGCTGCGCATCCTCATGAATTGGCCCGCTTTGAACGTTTCGAACCACGGCAGCGTGAAATGGGCCGGGTGCCGTGCTTTCAATCCATCACAGATATTTTAGGTTCTGGTTGACAACATGTTTACCATCAGCTCAGGCTACCGTTGCACCTGCTATTGGTAGAACTTTTGTACCTCATTCGGAACCATGCCGTGGTTTAATAAAATTGCTTCCTGTCAACCCTTTGAGTTTTTATGAGATGAACTTTACAAGAGTGTACATGGCACCCTTTTGGGATCCATTGGTCGCCTGTAGATACTACATGACACCTCAATATCTGTGCGTGTTAGCGTTGGACCACCAACTCCATGGTAAACTACGACACTGTGACTTGTGTTTCTCCATTATGTTTAAATCACCTATTATTCGATTCATACTGCCCATTCTCCCCGACACAGAAGTTGTTAAGGCCTGGCTGTGATTTATTTAGCCAATTAAACTAGGGGGATAATTAGGCGAAGACAATGAGAGGAGTGGGCAGGGAATTTGTCCAGTATGGAGAGGTTAATGATAATGCTCTTTGAGGTAAGTGCCATGTGACCAGAGGGAATTAAGACTTCAGAGTAAGGTCTGATCCCAGAACCACAGACATTGCTCTGGTCTCCAATCACTAGCTTTGGAGATATTGGCACTGCACATTGCATTAAATCCCTCAATGCCAAAGCAAGGGCTCAGACACTACCATTAATTAGTATCCCAGATCCAAATGTTGCAGTCCCACTGCAATTTATTTAGTCACACTTATTTGGATCTCATAATTAGCAATATTTTGTCAATATTTTGAAATGATTCATAAAAAATACAAATATAGTGTTAATGATCTATCCAGAACAAGTTGGAATTCATTGTCACATGGTGAATTAAATGTGTCCCTGTATAATCATTATATAGACTGTACCACTACAAAGTGGGACAAATATTGTATCCACAACATACATGTTCCATAACACCATAATACTGTTCCATTCTGGGTTTTTTTTGTTTGTTTTTCATCCTACTACTACTGCTTAAATAATGGCCTGTGAAGGAGCTGTGAATATGCAAGTGGCAGACCTACAGTAGTCGAGGCTAGGTCTGTGTCTGAAATAATCACCAGGAGCACTGAGACCTGTCACCAACAGCTGGATCTGAATAAGAGAAGATGAATGAGAAATGACTTGTAAAGTATGAACACCATCCAATAACACAAAACGACACAAATGTTATCCCTGATTTGGAAATGGACTCGGAACTCAGGTTCACTATGGAAAATAATTAAACCCACACTATTCAGACAGAAGGCCTAAAGAAATAAAATGAAAACATTCATGGCTTAATTTTCTCAAAATGTAAAAAAACCAAAAAAACTGACAAGCCATTGCAAATGACAGGTTGTTTAAAGCAGTGGCAGCATGTACATTGAAACAACACACACAACCAAGAACTTGAACAAAAACTCCACTTGGCTTCCTGGTTCAGCAGCCACTGGGAATGTGAAGAGGAATGGGAAGAGAAGAACCCCTGGGCACGGGGATAAGAATATTGGGCTTGTTAGTTGGCCTAAATACCTGCTGGGAGAAGCGGTAGGGAAGTCGTCCTGTGAGAATGCCTGCTTTCCCTCTATCCCCATTGCATTCCTCTTTCCACCCTCCTCTGATGTGAGCAGCAGGATTTGCAGACCTGTGTTAAACAGACAGGCGATTGTCGCCTCTTGTCCATCAGGCTGCACGCTTTCATCGGTGGTTTTGCCATTCCCAAAACAATTGGGGGAAGTGCTGTGGTGGTCACAGACTGACAGACACAATACTTTGCCTACTGTAGGAATTCCCTAAAGCCCACCAGCAGCATCGGGAGGTAGCCGCAATATTCCAAGCTTTTCTGAAAACAACTTAAATTCTCCATATTGGCTCATGGTGTGTTACTGTAATTGTTAGGCCGGCATCCCTGCTTTCAGGGTGTCGCAGGTACTACAGGATTTAGTCCCTGCTGGTCTCCAAACCAGACCTACGGTTAACTGATCAGTTCAGCAATTAAATTCAACACACCTGGTCTTCCAGGTTCTGGTTAAATCCAAAAAACACACACCAGCAATCACGTACCAGCAATACTCCAGGACCAGGCATACATACCTGTGATTCGTATTAGCATGTTAGGCCCATCTGATTCTTCTATTCAAAAGAAGATAGACAACGGGTAGTGAGTTAATAGAAGAAACCCTGAATAAATTGTTTGGATTGCCAAAATGTGCCTCATTGCTGTAGCAATTTGGTGCACATCTGCGAATCATCCAGACGTGAGCAAAATTATGATTTGTGCCTGATGCCTTCAGTAAAATCATAGGCAAATGCAATTATATCATGTGTCTTTAATTATCCTTGTGCGGTATTATGTATCAGTGTTCAGGCAGATCATGGTTAGTGGTTCGGGTGGGAGATGGGATGGGAGTGGGAATTTACACATGCAGCACTGAGAAGTTAATCTCTGAAACAAAGAAGTAAAATCTTGTGTAATTTGGTCAGATGAGGAAATCCGCTGAGAACCAATATAATTGGATACAAACCGCATTGACAGGCCATTTTCTTTGCCAATGTAAAATCACAGACATTTGCAATTTTGTAGTCTTTAGTAATCTTCCCCATTCTGTTGGAGATGAATATCTTGATTATAAAGGCCATTCAATTATGTTTAAAGCCATAAATATTTGATTGAAAGCACAGGTTTAGTCCCATTCCCAGGTGCTCTAATCAAACAGTACACATTTCATCTTCAAAACTATTTCCTATGATGTTGCTTTACAATGCAAGGGCCCCGTGGAATGTCTTAAAATCGGAACTAGTAATCCATGACATAATTCCGTTGTCAGAAATGAATGCACTGTGAGCAAGTTACACTGAAGCTAGTGTTGTATACACCATTCTTATTGCTGGTGTTGATATGGTACATGTTATGCATTTTTATTGTTGTCTGTACACATTTGCTGTGTACATGAAAACATGGAATTTGGAGGTGTTTAATACTAGCTACCCTTTATAACAATGATGCTGAATTGCGAAAAGCACGTTAGAATGCATACCACTTCCGCATGCTGTTGCATTCCCACAGGAGCTGTCGTCAGTGTCAAATATGTTGCCGTCCGTCTACGCTCAGGCTTTTCCTAGCTTCATGCTACCAATGTACAGGATCACAGTGAGATAACACAGACAGTACATATAGAGAGTTGTGGAACCTTTCTGCCATAGAAGGGCGTTTTTATTAGCAGCACACTCTGGGGTATGTAGGGTGTGCTGCTTAGCTTTATTACTAATATTTATTATTCAGTTATGGCTTTCTGGCATTATATTAGCAATTGGTTGTTTACATCCAGCGTTACCGTGTATGGTACTTTGATCTGTATTTCTGGCATTACCCACTAGGCTTGCTGCAAACAGATTGTTGTAGTGACACAATATAATAAGAGATCTTTAAAATATTCAAAACACGATTGGTTGATAGCCTGCTGGGTGGAGCATTAAACATGGATTCGTTTACCACCTCTACTGTAGGTGAGTTTTTGTTGCATTTGGTTCCAAACGAAAATATTTGCGGTCCAACTCAACATCAAAGCTCCAACACATTGGAACTGCAATATACAATTTTTATAACGCTGTTTCTATAGCAATAGTTCCCAGACAAAAGTCTGACATCAAATCTCAACAATAAGACATATGTATAAGGCCTCAAAACCAGATGTTCTAGATAAACTGAGTTGGGTATAGGCAGTTTGTGGAGAAAGTCAGTAGCCCCAGACCAGAACTCAAACATGCCATTGGAGCTACTGTTAAGCCAATACCTCAATCGTTACTGACAATCAATCAGTTAAATGTATTTTACAAATCCCTCTTGACACCAGCAGCTATCACAAAGTGCTTAAGCAGATACCTAGCCCAGGCCAAACCTCTTGATCAGCTTAGTAGGCGATGGCTTTAGGTTGTTAGAGGATCCCTTTCCTAGAGGAGATTACGTGTCTTCACGCTTCTCCAAGTTCCTCATGTGTAAACACCTCTCAGATGCCTTAAGGTGCACCATCCCGCTTCTAACATCATATTCCCAACATTGGAAGTTTTTTTAGTCTAAACTGTTTGCTTTGTTCTGCCCTTAACCGCATGTTTCTAGCTTTACACGGTTGGGGGTTCACAAACGATTTACGGAAGATTGTCTCCCAGAACTTACTCTGATAAAAGTGATTCGCTGCCCCCTTTAATGCAATGTAGAAATGCTTTATACTGGCTGATTCTTTAGAGGCTGGCAGTCACTTTGAAACAAATAGGAGGTTTCTATTATCAACACAGAGCTACAGTATGTGCACAGAAGTGATGATGTTGCCGGCACATCGGTCAATTCCATTAAAGTGCTAGTGAACCGGATAATCACATTTCCTTTAAAACTATGTATTGATAGGAGTTAGAAAGTAATTTTTTGGTGAAAAGTGGAAATAGGATATTTTTGGTCATAAAATCAGTTTTGCTGAGAACAGAGTTTGGGACCTGAATGCATTTCAGTGTAAATAAAGGTTGTGTTTATTACAGTTAGGGAAACAATGGATGCCCCCTTTGCCAAAGTCAACATGCAAATTGTCCCAAAGACAACAAGCTGTGGTCTGCCTCACTCTGCTGCCAAGTGGATTGGTCAAGTCTGCATTAAGTAACACACAGTTTGCTCTGTAAATACAGCAAATGAATAGGATAGGGTTTACTGGTACATCCACCTCCTACTTCAGCCTGCTTTCAATTTTTTTAGACTGGTGTGCTGTGCTTGTGAGTACATTTTGTTCGCTACAGTAGCTGGCTACCTAGCTAGCTAAACGTTAGCTGTCATGCTTATTTGATACTATGCAATTATGAATTTTATATTAATGTAATGTAACTAGCTAAATATATGGTAATATCTTCTCACAGTTGATGCTGTTTCCATGGTAATGCTACATGATGTAACACAACTTTCAAACTGAGTTCCAAGCAACTATTTCAAATGTCACATAACTGTCTCATTATACACAACCTAGACAGTGGTTCCTACTGTATGATATGACTGTGATCTGACAGAAATATTAGTTAAAGATCAGTTTCATGTTTTTAAATTAGGATTAGTCCCCATTAATCTATACACCATACTGTTCAACTTGATGGGCAGGTTCTTTTAAATTGAAATTAAACTATATATTAAACATATTACACACCAAGTTAAATGGCCAGCACCTATGTTAAATTGTAGTTATTCCTGTGATCTTAGGATAAATTCATCAGGTTCTCTTTGTAGGTTTGTGAAATGCAAACCAAACGATCAACCATGAGAACCTAGGAGCTTTCAATAGAACTAACATGTAGAAAAGCACAGATCAATTGATGGGTATACAAATATTTCAAAGGCCTTGCAAATCCTTCAGAGCATGCTTAAGACAGTTATATAAGAAGTGTAAAGTGTATAGCACCAACAAAACCCTGACTGAATCAGGCCACCCTCCAAACTGGATAACAGAGTAATTTAGAGAAGATACCGATGATGCCAATGGCAACTTTCACAGTTACAGGCTTTTATGGCCAAGAATATCCCAAGCATTCCACAAATCAACCCTGTATGGTAGGGTGGCAACCAAGGGGCAATTCTAGGATTACAAGACACTTTATGCTCTCCAAAGACGTCTCGTTGGCTTGTGCAGTAAGTCCAAAAGTCATCCATGTAGATGTCAGAAAACGTTAAAACCTGAGATTCATCACATACAATGTGTATGGTATGTGCCAGAATCTATTGGGGTTCTTTAATTTTGTATTTTCGCTGTGACAGAACATTCGTTATTCACCTAATTGTTATTTATCGCAGTTCATGGTTTTATAAAATCGCATTAGTGGGGGGAAAGCAACATAACCCAATGATGCTGCACTAGCGTTAGCTGGACTCTGCATTCCCTGAGTGAGAGAGTTGCGTGCATAAAGGGACAGTCCAACAATTTATTCAAGTAATTTCTGAACTTAGAGAAATGTTCTATATTCATCGTGATTCCCCTTTAAGGTGTTGTAGATATTCTATAGGCATTGGAGTCATAGCCGAACTTCAGATCATACTGTATGCTAGCTAACTACCTGCAGTCAGCTTATTTAAACAGCACAGGCTTTAGCCTACGCATAACTAAATTAGCTGTCTTGCAGTGGCGAAAGTCCTCTACTTGAAAAATGTCATCACAAAGCTTAGTCAGGGCCTCTGTTTTTTTAATAAGCAATTGAAAACGTGTCAAATCAGTGAGTTTGTTACCGTTAAACCGTGTAAAGAGGAAGGTATTGGCTTGAGTGGTGAGCCCGATTTTGAGTCCCATTTTAGTTTAGAATTTGAGTCCCTCAATATATTTCACAGTAAATTGGCTTGTGCAGTAAGTCCCTCCCATAATTCACAGTAACATATTTCCATGGTTGTTTTTTTTTACCAAAGTTTGTACAGGACTTGTACAAAACTTGTACAGGACATTTAAGCTACAATGTCAGTTGTAACACTTAGCCGCAACCAGACACAGGCTGATTGATTATTCGGTTGGAGACAGCTTTTTTCATATAAATAGAATTTTCTAGGGTTTTCTCCCTGCAGCATATCTAATGGAAAACTACAACCCCATTTCCAAAAAAGTAGGGACGCTGTGTAAAATGTAAAGAAAAACAAAATGCAATGATGTGCAAATCAAACCCTTTTCAATAGAAAATAGTACTAAGACAGCATATTAAATGTTGAAACTGAGAAATGTTATTGTTTCTTGAAAAATACATGCCCACTTTGAATTTGATGCCAGCAGCATGTTTCAAAATAGCTGGGACATGGGCAGCAAAAGACTGGAATAATTGTGTAAAGCTAAAAAAAAACCTGGTGGAACATCTCACAACTAATTAGGTCAATTGGCAACAGGACAATAATATGATTGGGTATAAAAAGATCATTCCAGAGAGCATGTGTCTGTCAGAAGTGAGGATGGGGTGGGGTTTACCACTCTGTGAAAGACTGCGTGGGAAAGTAGTGCAACAGTTTAAGAATAATGTTTCTCAGTGTAAAATTGCAAAGAGTTTAGAGATCTCATCATCTACAGTACAAAATATAATTAAAAGATTCAGAGATTCACATGGCATGGGTGACTTGCACATCTGTGAAGGCACCATTAATGCTGAACAATATATATTTGTTTTTGAGCAACCTATGCTGCCATCCAGACAACATCTTTTTCAGGGAAGGCCTTGCTTATTTCAGCAAGACAATGCCAAACCACATTCTACACATATTACAACAGCATGGCTCCGTAGTAAAAGAGTCCGGGTGCTAAACTGGCTTGTCTACAGTCCAGATCGGTCACCCATTGAAAACATTTGGCACATTAGGAAACTAAAAATACGTGACAGGAGACCCCGAACTGTTGAGCAGCTGATATCCTATATCAAGCAAGAATGGGAACACAATTTCACTTTCAAAACTACATCAATTGGTCTCCTCAGTTCTCAAACGCTTGCAGAGTATTGTTAAAAGGAGATGTGATGCAACACAGTGGTGAACATACTCCTGTCCAAACATTTTTGAAATGTGTTGCTAGCTATTCTTCCAAAAACAATAACATTTCTCAGTTTCAACATTTGACATGTTGTCTTTGTACTCTTTTCAATTAAATATAGGGAAACATTTGCATTTGTTTTTATTTGCATTTTACGCATCATCCCATCTTTTTTGGAAACGGGGTTGTGTAATATGGGAAAACAAAGGGCCCTAAGTATATATCTTAAGAAAACATATTGGTTAAAGGTAAAGAGAGGGAATTAAAAAACAGATTTTCTTTTCCTGTTCTGGTTTTATGGAAGAAAAACAACAGTTGAAAAGATGTGAGGAAGGCTGTCAAAAAAGGGGTCTGAGGGATTAATAAGATAAATTATTGTAAATGTCTGTTGTCGACAATGGATATGTGGTATTCTGACCTAAAGTCTACAGATGTTATTGCCAGAAGAAGTGAAAGATAAACAGGGAATGAAAAACCTATCTGAGTGTGTGATTGTGGTGCGTCCTGTGTAAGGAAGACAAAAATCTGAGGCAGCTCGTTGACAGCTCGCACCTTTGTGTCTGACAAGTAAAGAAAGGGAAGAATGTTGAAGAGATACACATCAGCAAAATCTGACAGACGAAGAATGATAATAATCAAAAGCCAAGATATAAAAGAAGACTTAATGTCCAGCATTAATAAGACCTATTGATGCAGACAATGATCCGAACTGTGTGTTATGTATTCCAAATTATACATACATATATACTTAAAATAGTTTAAAACAGTCTACTATGGACCATTTGTTTTTGATTTAGTGTACATATATATTAAAAAAAGGTTTTATTAGCAATTAATAATATTAACTACATAAATCACTACCCGATTTGAGACCCTTGTGTACTTTTTTAAGCACTTCTTTGTATTTACATTCTAATACAATACTAATACTGTTGAAATACAGTGAATATAGACAGACAGTATACAGTCAGTATGAAATTCAGTTAATAATAACAGCAGCACATTCCTATTGACCTAGCATCCTGGCACTAAACAGTTACCAGCTGATTGCCCACGTCTGTGAAGGCCATATTTGTATAGTGAGTGAGCCACAATGTTCAGCTCTGTGCGACGAGTTGGAGAGAATGAATGGATGACCTGCATACACTCTGCTGTGTATAGCTACAGTATTTCGTCAACACAGCACAAACGCATTAAGGAAGAGCAAAACAATGTGATCCACCACATGCCTGTACAGGACTGAAGAGTAATTAAACATGGAAGACAATAAGACTTTACATCAGAAAAACTGTCATGCCCTAGCATGTACTGTGATGTGAGAGAAAGGTGATCAAAGTATTGAAAATTAAAGCCATTAATAAGCCATATTAAAATTCTTCACACGCACGATCCTGTAGAGAAGTGTTCACAATCCTGTGACGTGGACCACGGTGTAACTGAGGGGGCTAATTCTGTCATGTGACGATAATGCACTAACACTGATGACTTGCCCAGAGGAGTAGTAAACAATTATTTAGCGAAAGCAGCATGGGGCTAGGAAGATTTGACTAAATAATGTCTGTTGCACCCTGCAACCTCATGCTCCATATAAGGAAACAAACAAAAGAGATGCTGAGAAGAGAACGGGGCCTAATAGCTGTCTGAGAATGTCACTCAAGTGTCACCAATTTGACAGGAAGTACATTATCCCCCCCAAGCCAGTCAGACAGTGAATGTTCATTAGGCAGAGGCTAAGCTAGCGGGGCAAAGTTGATGAGCTGTTAGAATTATACCCCAAAAATGTCCAATGCCATATCTATTATGTCAAGCGAACAAGAATTTCTATTTAACAGAAAATATAACTTTACATCCATTTAAACCCATAAAGTGCACTTTAGAGCTCCCTTTGTGATACAGTGACTATTATTCAGCAAAAGCTCTCGGAACAGTGAATAATTGGTAATCTGGTTCTTCATAACGTTGAGGTTAATAATCCCCTGATGTTGAGCTATCTCCGGGAATTAAAAGTGCGTCTGTTCTTTTTGTGCTTTGTGTCTCTGAGTGCAGGTTTGGATTTCACATGTTGAATCAGATGTTTAAGAAGACGTGAAACACTATTGTCCAGGGATTTAATTATCTGATAACATTGTATGAGCTATACTTTTCTAATTAAATCCCATGTATCTTGTCAATTCTGACGTGAAACAACCACTTTCTCCACCTTTTCCCAATGGTCCTCAGAGTCATAAAGTTAAGCTGTTGGGGTTTTTTTTTCTATCACAGGATGTTTTCTCCATCCAAGCCCCGCCCCTTTGGCCACATGATAATGTCTGTTTTGGCTGTATGTCAACCTCTGGCTACACATTGAAAGTGTTTCATTATGTCATTCTCTAGATATGTATTTTTTAAACAGTATTTGGCATGTGTATTCAGTCAGCATACTTGTAATCTGATACGGAGTTCAAATGTGTGTCACACTTCTAGGACCCATGACTTGGCTGCCACTTGATCTAATGACGTCTTTAGCTTGGTACTAGTGTTACAGTTTTCTATACCATTGGTTTTCCGATTATTTTAGCCACCATAAATTACTGAGGTCACTTTGTGAGGACTGTTCTAAAAGTGTGTTTGTTTTTTAAGACCAAATACTGTACTACCCTGAGGGGCTAGCTTGTCTTAATTCAGCTCACATTTATTATTTTGCCAGTTACAGTAGTGGACACATTAGGCACCCCAAAGGTGATGATAGTACATCATGTTGATTAAAATGTAAGAGGTATTGCCCTAATAGTATAATTTACCCCTGGAGTTTGTACATGTTGAGATTGTTATGCTTGTGGCGGATTTTGACTTGGAGAGAGGTCACTGTTGCATGCCCATTCTTCCCTAGGCGCCAAAATGAGTGAGTGAAAATATTCCACTTGTTAACTTGTGTATGACTTTGGTTTTCGCATGGCTATCAGCACGAGCATATGGAGACACTCTATCTCTTCCTCTAACTGATGTACACAAGGCAAAATGAAGGAGCGTGGCTTCACAGAGAGAGTAGTGGAAGGAGAACGGGCAAGGAGGGGGGCGTTTTAAACATAATGCTGTAGATATATAGTGAGAGGGGGTGTGGGGGGAAGAGGAGGTGGGAAATAGCATAGCAGTGCAAAGGGGTGTGGAAGACAGACAGACAGACAGACAGACAGACAGACAGACAGGCAGACAGACAGGCAGGCACAAACAAAAAAAGAGAGAGGAAGAGGGATGGAAAAATCCAGGTAAGGACAAATATGTGGAGACACACAATGGCTTAGAGACAGATGGGTGGGAACACGTGGTGTAGAGCAAAAGAGGGATAATACAGAGATGGGGGAGAGAGAGAAGACAGATAATGAGAGAGACAGAGAAGAAAGGGGGAGAGAGAGCCTCCAAATCCTGTGTAGTCTGAGAGAAAGGGCATCGGCTGAGCAATGTATGTATGGCAGCAGCGCATCACAGCTCGGCCCTGCTTCAAAGACACGCCGTCTCTCACTCAGCACTTCTGCCTCCTCCTTTACCCCAACCAAGAATTAACCCAATCAGGAGATGAAACGGAAACAGAGGAGCGGGGCTAGATGCTGGCCGATCCTTTTAAATCTTACATAATCCCTTTTGTTTCCCTGCAGGAAAAATTGACTAAATCTGAAGTCAAAAGTCCACATGGGTGCCTTAATGACAGAAATGACCCAAAACTTTGGAGCGAGCCGGTGGCGTCTCATTAACATGTCTCCCAGGTTAGAGATGGTGTTAAAGGATTTCTTCTTGCTCTCGTATTTTGTCACTCTCTTCTGAGTCAAGGCATGCCGGTTAAAAAAAGAGAGGTTTTCTGAGAAAGAGGAAAGGTCTGAAAGAGTAGCAGACGGACAATTTATGTTTTAATGATAGCAGGTTCTTCCCAAGGCCAGTCGTTCATTATCTGAAAGCACTGGGATCTTGCAAAATCTGAAGAGGATAGAATAATTTTACTTTGACTTGCCAGATGAAGGAGCCTAGCAAATATTCTCCATGGGCAAAGAGGCAATAAATTAATAATCCAGATAGATATAGAGTACTGTATGTACTAATTGGCTTTTTATGACAAAAGCTCAGAAATCGCTAACCATCTCACAGTTCAGAGCAGTGAAAAATTACAATTCAACCCTCTGTCGAATTGGGGACTTTTGATTTTGGGGTAAATTCCTATTAACTTGTACTATAAAAGCATAAAATTAAAAGGAAGGCTTATTGAGAGCTAGCATCGTTTTTGGTCTAAATTAAATAGTTCCGAACAACTATACCCATTTCTATAGTTTTTCTGACTTTATTGTTACATTCATAATAGGTTTATAATAGGTTTTTACATGGATTTGTAAATTATCTTTGTACTTGGATCTAACCAGAGGTTTTGATGGGAAAGATTTCTAGATGATTTCGTGTTGATTGTTAATTATTAAATATTTTTTAAATTTTTTGTGTTATTTAGAACTTTTAAACACATTTTAATTTTCCTATCTATTCTATCTTTTTCTTATCATTGAACTTCACCAAGGTCCTCAATATCTTATTCCTAACTTTCATTTGTTAATGCATATGTCACTGAGTAAGCCCAAAACAAGATAAAATGACTTAACATTACGTTGACACTGAATTGAATTCCCATTAGGGAGAGACAGCGGCGAAATAACACCGTGGTTGTGTTCACAAGAACACATTACTTGCGACATCCAAAACAAAAAGTCCTTAAAGAGTTAGAAAATGGCAAATCATTTGTGCAGAAAATCTGATTAAACCACAATTCTGGGACAGAATATGTAACATTTCTTAGAAGCCACGGCTGCCTGGCAGCAGCCAGCCAAGCTGTGACCAGTTCTGGCTGTGGGCCGCCACTGGCCTGGCTGTCTGGCTGCACGGGTCGAGAGACACAGGCCAACCATCACCATGGTGGATGGCGTCAGCATTTCAGAGCAGGCAGCTGGAGAAACGGTGAAATAAAGCACCTTTCTGCTCGGCGTCCGTCAGATTCACAGGGCCCACTGTCTACTATTACACGCTATGGACATCCTAACTGACTCCTTAGCTGATTTTCTTGCTCTGAGGTATTTGATTTATAAGGGACAGTTGAGTAATGCTATACTGTTACCACATTTGGATCTCAGTGACACGCACGGTAACTCTGATAGAGCTGCAATATCTGAAAAGAGAAGCTTTGCCTGTGTTCGAAATGATACTATATCTCCTTTGCTCGGTAGATCTGGTCATAGGTAATGCACTATTTTAAAAGATTACATGCATCAGAGATTTGGGGACACTCTGTAGAATACAGGGTGCCATTTAGGAAACGTACCTTCATCTGAGACCAGTAACACATACTTATGGGGGCAAATTTGATTTATCATTGCAAGAACAGCTGAATAATTGTAACTTTGAACAAGTCAACAGAAAACATGACATTCATAAATTTAGCAAAAATCATTCCATTGGTGCCTGACATTAAGATCCCTGAGCATGTGTGCCAAATTTCATCACTTTTAGTAAGATAAATACGTATAAATACGTGCCTGTCATAGCGTCACCATGTGGTTAATATGAGTGCTTTGCATATGTCGAGTCTTGACAGTTTTTGTAAATAGTGGACTATATGTGGTTACATTATAAATATCTGTATTTATTTTAAATGCATTGACATTTGAATTTTTGATAAAGTCCAAATGTTTTTGTTGTTTATCGGTTTGATCTTATACTCACAATATGACAGAAATCTAACCTTTATTTGAGGTGATATTCTTCAAAGAATAAACTATTTTTTTATGAAGAAATAAATATGCCAACTTTATGAATGCAAACAACCTGTTTTCTCATTACATATGTGTGCTCTCTGACCTTCCCTATGTTGACAGATGAATTAGATAGTTTGGGATGTGTGTCATCCATATATTTACACCCCACTGAAACAGGGACTCATGGATGAGCACTTAAGATTTCCTAATGACTAAGATGACTAAAATGTTAGTTGTAAAACAATTACCTTTTTTTATATACTTTTTTGTTAATCTGTACATGTATGTACAAGATCCTGCCCACAAGAACTGTTTATAAGTCAATACCATCCATTTTGTTTTATGTACTAATCTGAAAAATATTACATTGATCGACCTTGTCCATACATGTGGCATATCAAGGTTAATGCCGAACTGTCATCTTAGCCAGAGGATTAGCATTTTAAGTGTTTTTTTCACGAAATGTAAAATTGCACAGAATCCATCATGGTGGACCTTAGGGGATCTTGAGGCACATTTGTTCTCTGTGAAGAGAGGGACCTATGTACAGAATTTTATGACTGGTTGGGGGGTGGCGGGTTGACCTTGCATAGTTTGCATTTTCAACCGCTAGTTATCCACTGTCTGGCCAATCAGCGTAATTCTGTCAAGATGCATATTTCTCCCAAGTTTGATCAAAATCAGGCGAGTGGTGTCTGAGATACCAGGTGTGACAAACTTATGGATGCTTACACTCATATATGAATGCGAATGGAGACAGATGATTAGTCTTCTACATGATTTCTTCCTGGGGGACATCCTGGGATAAAATTTGATTTTCCAACTGTGAAGTGTATGCCTCTGCCACAGAATCCTTGCAGAACATCCAGTGCTGAATTATTGCAGCAGGTTGTAAAAATATTTATGGTAAAATGACATTAAACAACACATACCTACATACACACTGTGTTTTAATGAATTATTACAGAACAATAGTGTATAAGTGTAAAGTTCACCGAACAGTCATTTGCATGCGACATAGACAGTAATTGGAGGCTTATAGGTTCTTAATGTCATTGTCACACTTCATCCGTTCACATCTTTTCAGTCTTAACTCAGAAAATCCTCAGGGTACAATATATCTGAAGATGATATAGCAGCCTTATAATCTGATCCTTTGCGCTGGAACCTGTCAACGTCACTTCTCACCTTACACTTTCAGATGCTGAAAAGTGGGGAGAAAAAAATGTACATAAAGGTAACTGCCAAAATAAAGAAATGAAGCACCTGAATAAATGAGGAATGTAAAATAAGCAGGTAGTTCTTCACAGGTGTGGTTCCTGAGTTATTTATTTTTTATATCCCAGTCTTAGGATCATGTACACACAATGCTGGGCGGGCCCGGTTTCACATTATTTTGGGGGCAAAAATGAATCTCAGTGACTTTGAAAGACGGGGGACTGTCAAGGCACGTTCAGCAGGATCTTCAGTGACAAACGCCGCTCAAAGGCAATATTGTGATCAACTGAGCCCAATAGAGATTCTGGAGAGGTGCCAGAGATAACGTTTGCCACTATCAACAAAAAAACACCAACTGATGAAACCTCTTGTTGAAGAATCGTTTCGCCGATGTTTGACTTGAAATCAGGTCAAGAGTTATCTTTTGAAGGCGTTCCAATAGGCCAGGGGTCTACCTGGAGCTGAAGTCACGTCAGGCTCCCTTCCCTCCTCGGGTAAGTGTACACTATTCCTCAAAAGACAGACAAGCCGATACGGAGCTCCGGACAGCTGAGACCCAAGTCTAGCACTGTGTAATATTACTTCCATAAAGTTCCACAATCTATGCCATGGCACATTAAAGCTGTTCTGGCAACTAATGGAATCCAAACTCTGTATTACATTTTGGCATAACATTTCCACAATATTACGAGTCATTGATCACCAAAAATCCCCACCACATTTTAAGAAAAAACTTTGATTTTTGATCTTCTTGGCATATTGAGCTAAATAGTTGGTTATGTTTCCAACCACAAAAAGAGACATCCTTTCAGAATCGGAGACTATATAGAGGAAGGTCTTTCTCACCAACTCAACATAAACAGGGAGGTAATGATCATGGCTGACCCAATCAAATTGCTTCCTTTGACCGTCCACATGTTTTCTATACGTATGGGTATCTGGATGTCTTCATCTGTCACTCCAGGAATCCCTCCATGCCTGCGTTACCCTGAAGGCCCATGACACAAGCACTGACCCAGTCATTGGTAAGCGAGAGCTCTAAGGAACCACAATGCAGAGGTAGAACTCAGATGGCACAAGCAGAACTTAAAGGCTCTCCTTAAAACTACTGGAAAATCTATGAAAAATGTTAAAACAAGAGGACAGATTGTAAAAGTAGTGCCCTTACAAAAAGATTGCAGATTTGAAAATGCAGTAAGATATTTTTATTCTATTTTAGTAATTGTAGTAATACTGCACTCTGGCTTGTTTTTTAGGGCTGTATATATTTTGGTAAAACCAGCCGGCTATGCCTAAATTCGATTTCGAAAAAGTGCAATAGTTTTGTGTTGTTTTTTAGAGTTTTAATTCATTTCCAGTTGCTATGAAATAATGTGCTTGAGTGGAAAGCACACATAGCCAATTTTTGTTGCTTAACTTTAACGTGAGCACATTGATCAGTATGTGTTTATTCCTCTTCCGGTGAGACAGTTGTGTCATTTGAGGCTCCATTAGTCTTTGGTTGTGTCTGTAATTTTCCATTTCGTCTGCTGCTCTTTGTGTGTAATTAAATTAAAGATAAAAGTAAATGGTTTTTTATTTTGCTATGACAACTGTTCAAGCTTAACTGCCTGCCTTTTACACTGACAGATCATGGAACTGTGGTTCCCATAGCCTAGACACAAGTATCATAGAACACTGCATATGTTCTCTCTAGATTTGCCTTAATGGAACCCACTTCAGCTATCCTTCCTGTTATGCCTGAAGAAAACTACACACCACATAGAAACAGTAAAGATAAGTCTGCATATCGACTTATTTGAACTGACTAATTGGATCACTGCATATTAAGGATTTTCAGCATATTTTCATCCTTTTCCATCTGCCACATTTTTTTTTTACAATAAGTTAATTGTAACTCAAGGCATGAACAACAGCATTCTGTCTGTTTAAACACAGGGGAAATTGGTTGGCATGATTACTGTTTCTTCAGTGCTTTGCATTTTTGAAACTTCACTCGGACAGAGACAGACTCCGACAGGAATGTGATTATATCAACAAACTGGTGTCAGGTGCAAATGGGTGTGAGCTGCCCCACAACAATACTATTGAATTTTCAACACTTGAGATTTCCTATGGGACCAACATTCCATATAACTGAACTATAAAAAGAACTAAATTACCTGTTAGCCCAACCCCTCTTCCATTTGACAGGGCCTCTGGGTTGTTTCTCATGGTCGCTATTATAGCTCTAGGTGGAATGTTCCTCCAGGGCCTTACAGATGTTCAGACTGTCCCCATCCAGTGAAGCAGGATGCCACAATCTTCCTGTAGCGAGCGGCTGTGGAGGTGTTTCCCTCTACTTACTGACACAGCCAGAGGTACATGGGAACAAGACGGAGCTGTGTACATAAGTAAGTCAGTCACCCTCTTTATACATCTCAGCAGTCTTCAGATTGCTCTGGGTGAGAACCACATAATTCAGGTCTGCAGGGAGAGAAGCTCTAAAAGAAGAGGCCTGTCACTGCTTGCTGATGAGTGCAGTCTGGTCGGTGGATGTTCAGATTTCACTGGAAGGGAACCAGAAAATAAATTAATGTTTAATACAGTGTAATAAACTATTGTGCATGTGTCATTAAACCAGTAGTAACTCTTGTGAATTATCGGTCACGGAAGGTAATTTCCACTCAGGGTCTATGATTTGTTTTGGTTTTGGAGAGTCAGCCTAGCTACATTAACTTGCCTAATGATGTCACATTCATTTCCACTAATATCTTGACAACTAGGGTGGTCCTTAAACAGAATCATTCAGGGCATTAAAAGGGTCTGTCAGTTCCCAGCTCGCCATAACACTTGCTTTTTTCGGCACCAGTTGGTTACCTGTTTCAACACTGCTTAGCCCAAAAAGCACTATCGATTAAATATAACATGCAAATAGAGTATAAACTTCGATTTACCTTCTATCTGTTCCATTGGTTTCATGGGTCCCTTAACTACTGCTGATACTGTAGCTTTACTTGAAAACAGTGGACACACAACTACAACTCTTGTGCAGACTGTCATTTCCATCTGACCGCAGCACGGTAGAATAACAAGGACCCAAATAAAGAGCACTATGGTAACAGGAAGCAACTGATGATGAACGAAAATGGGGGTAATGCGTCTTGGAAACTTCGAGGTCTGGCCATCTTGACATTATATTGGCCTGATATGTCATGGTGTGCTTGCATGGATCATGAATCTTGATGGATCTATGATGTAGACATTCCAAAATGTTCATTTTAACACCATAAGAAGACTGCATTGTGCTTTTTGTGAAACTACTTGAAAGTGTAGAAACCTTTATGGATTGTTTTTCCTCACAATCATGAATCTATTTTTTTCTAGAATGGGGACGCTTTGTAAAGCCTGTGCTTGTCACATCATGGGAATTAAGCCAAAAATTGAGTGAATAAAAAATATTCATGAATATTCAAGTGTCTCATATACAAAACCAAGAAGCAGTGTAATTTACCAGTGGTACAGTAAAACAACACAAGCCTGAAAAGATGCCGCATCAAACAATATTTTCTCAGAATATTTTCTACATTATTTTTCAAATCAACTATTAAAGGCAGAATATATATAATTGAGTTACATTATGACTATAAATAATATAAAATGCTTTATAATGAAGGTAACTTCAAAACATTTTAGTGTAATAATCAGGGATAAAGTAATACAGTGGTGGAAACTATATCAAGAGTAAAGAGGATTAACATTCTTTTGCATAATAAACAGGCCAAACGCATAACAGAGGTAAATAAACCTTGAAGTGGGTCCTTGTCTCCTTCCATCCATTCATGTACATTGTTTATTAATCAATATTTGTGGGCAATAATTACAGCTGTTTTTACTTTGTACGAGTTAAATGGAGATGAATTAGTGACCTGAAAAACATTCTGTATTATGTTAAGGGCTAATGAGTTTCTCTACGCTTTAATTTTTCAGTGATTTGCCAAGTCATCTGAGCAATTGGAAATTTACTTTACACTTTTTAATTGTGTTTTGTGTTTATCTTGATCTAGTACACTACTTAGAACCCCAGGATGCGGTTAGTTCATTCTTCACGGTAGCGGCCTCTTATGCAGCAACACAACCCAACAATGAGTCAACTCATCTCCACTCAGTGCCCTGACTCAGTGGGACTCCTTCCTAAGGTGACCTTCTGAGGATAATGCACACTACTCTTATTCACTGTCTCGATTCACAGTCGCTACACATTATTGTCCTCAAGTAGCAATACATGGGACAGTTGAGTTTAAAATGGAGGCTCCTATTTC
>JACXGI010000092.1:178350-189487 GCA_016801175.1 Esox masquinongy
CCCCCCCCCCCCTCCACACAAACACACACACAGGCCCCACACATACACACACCACGCTAAAAATAAATAAAGGTGTAAAAAATGCTACAAACAAAAACAAAACATACATTATATTATTTTATATTACAAGGCTGTAGTTTCAGGGAAACGCAGTTGGAGTAATTTTTGCCCCCTTTTCCAATCCTCATCCTTGAACTCTTGGTTCAAATAGGTAAAGTCCTATATGTTTTGTCTAAAGTTGGCTGTAAATGTATGCAGAATATATTCTTCCTTATAGAAGAAAGGCTTCTTACCATCATGTTAACCAACGCAAAGAGGTCCGTCTTGTCCAAAGAAGACTAGCACATAACATTTTCTAAAAGCATTACCTACTTCATGTGTTATGTCTTAAAAAACCCTCTGCAACAAATTTATTGGCCACAAAGCTTGGACAGGATTATTTTCTGCGAACCCTGAGTGGATAATTCCTCCATCAGTCGAGTTGAGTGACATCAGTTGTGTCATAGACCCCGCCCAGCAGCTGCCGATGCTATTTGAGTGAGAGACGGCAATTTCTCGTACATAGAGCTGGTTTAGAGCGTCGTCAATGGGAAGCACACGCCACGGTGGAAAATCGAATACTGTCTAGCTAACTTCCATTTAGAACATGGGTTTCACGTCGAATCTGTGTTTGTGGATTACATTTTGCCTTCATTTATGTTGTTTTATTAACACGGGAAAAGCACAGAATGCGAAAGAAGGTAAGTAATAAAGTTTGATACCCTATTATCATCGCGTCATCCAGCCTACATCCCGAAAACTGTATGACTATTGCGCGAAGTGACATCCAAAGAAGCAGCGCGCAGTATACTATCTAGCAATTATGTTACTTGCCCAAGAATGACATTCCTGTATTTATAAAATATGTAAAATACATTATGTCGTGACATTATTGTTGTTAGTGGATTGCAGTATATATGCGCATTCAAACGCGTTTGTGACAAACGACCCGTTGTAGGCTAATTTTGCAGGCTTTTACGCATGGCACCAAATCCAAAATAAGGCAACGGTTACATTTTAGTTGTCAAGGCTTAGTTTACATTTAGGCAGACGCATTCCAGTCGTTCGCATATCATGACTTGGAATAATCTTCCAAGATCGATCGATAGGATATTAGGCGACTGTCGCATTAGCCACAAGTATGGAAGGCCACACAGTAACCCTTCTAGTTTTTAAAATAGGTAATGTTTAAAAAACCTTCAATTTGATATAGGCTCCTTTACTAACTGGCATGCCCCGAACGCCGCAGACAATTGTGAATATAAACATACTAAAGGCTCTAATATTGATTTAACCCAAGCAATCGGTTTATTTATAAGTAACATTTTCAGAAGATAAAAATAAGAAACAAAGCTATTGACCTTCACTTTTAAAGTATTGTGTTCTTAAACACGCGTAGTCTACTGCATTGATTCAGAAATACAAACAATTTTTATTTTTGCCCGTTTCAAGTTTGAAACCTACTGTGTAAATTGCTTAAAATTAAGCGTATGGGTCTATAATATGGCGGTGTGACTGATCAATGGATTGAACTGATATCTTTGCCTTTTATAGCCCTGTTATTAAACTCACTCACTCATCGTCTGCGTTCTCAGGAGTGAAATCGGCAGTGCGCTTTGAGGCTCCATTCGTGGAATGGTTCTGCTGAGACTACCCGCTAACAATGGATTTAAATGCCTTTACCTCAATATATTTGACAAGTGACAGTTTAAATTAAGACCACATTGATCTCCCTGGGATCGTCGAACATTTTCGGATTATTTTGTTATTGTTAGTGCGCCTGTCGCATTGTGGTTTTTAATGTCCTAGTTTTACGTATGAGACAGGTGTTCTTGTCTGACCTTATTGCACAAACATGTGCGCGCGCATTACGTTAGAATGTAGTTACATTACTAAAAAGACACAGATATGTTTTTAATAATTTTTGCTGTTTTATCAAATGTTTATCTGTGTTCTGAGCTACATGAAGCCCAAAGTTTTCACAGCACTAACTAAAAGTTGGGCTCAGTCTTTACATGAAGGGTAGCCTAAATTACGTTTTTTACTCAGTGGTTCAGCGATGTATTCAGTAGGCCTACAGCAGCACGAAGTGCCATTAGGTAAAAGGTATTAACGTAAATGCCCGTCTGCTCGGCCTGTAATTGTTCATTTCAATAGCTGACTTCAGAAAATGGGTCATAGGCCCACGTCTACTAGCCGCCACGTAAGCTACTGTATCGGCGGTAGACTTTCATAGCATATTAATGAAAATAACCAAACTGTCTGTGTCACAGAGACTTAATCACCTGGTTTACCCTTTTATTTCTTGTCATAGTGATTCTGTTGGATTCCAAGGCGCAACAGACAGAGATGGAGTGGATATCCTCTCCTCCCAGTGGGGTAAGCGGGACACGATCTAGCCGACCCTTTTGAGAACATACAATAATACTCAGACTATTATTTTAGTGTGATCATGTTCTATCTTGATGAACTGGGGAGGACAAATGAAGGATAATTTTAAGGAACATTCAGCATGGTCCAGTATGATTCTGTGGCTAGCTGTGCATTGTATTTGTGCCTATGGGTCATGGCCAGCAGCTTTATCCTTAGGGCAAGCTTTTTGAAATTGAAAAGTGTTGGACTGAGTTTGTGGACTGCCATTTGGGTGGGATGCTTAATTATGATAATTACTGACAATAGCAATCCTAATAATATTGAATGGGCGGTAATGTTGTAGATGTTGGTTTTGTTTTTTGATGTTGCATAGGCCTGAAATTGCCTTTCTACAAGCACCTGTTCTGTTTTTGTAGTGTTAATTTAAAAGTTAATGTACAAAAATTAAGAAACGTGAATAGGAACTCATATCGTAGTAATCCCAATTACCTACACTTAATTTTTATGCTTATCAGATTTACTTATTTAGCTTGTCTTGACTAAATTGTGGGTAATTCTTGTATACATTCTTATAAATAGTTAAAAAGTAGGACCACTTTTGACAAAGTTTTCCCAAAATCCAAAGTATTTTTTTCATGGCTTATGCCATTGTTATATATTGTGCTAAATGTCCTTTATTGCAGCTTTCCCTGTTATTACATGTCTATTACATACATTTAGCACATTGAAGCAGATGGAAAACGTTGCGATTTTTTTTTTTTCATTGTAGTACAAAATGTAATAGTACAAAATGTTTTGATTAAAAAAACAAACCATTTACATTTACCAAATGTTTGCTCTGTTCTTTCAGTGGGAAGAGATCAGCGGGTTGGATGAAAACTATACCCCCATTCGCACATACCAGGTTTGTCAGGTCATGGAGCCCAATCAGAATAACTGGCTTCGGACTAACTGGATAGAGAAGGGCGATGCCCAGCGGATTTTTGTTGAACTGAAGTTCACCTTGAGGGATTGTAACAGTCTGCCCGGCGTGGTGGGCACGTGCAAGGAGACGTTCAACTTGTATTACCAGGAAACCGATTCAGAGGTCGGCAGGAATATACGAGAGAACCAGTATGTGAAAATTGACACAATCGCGGCCGATGAGAGCTTCACCCAGGGAGACCTGGGAGAGAGGAAGATGAAGCTCAATACAGAAGTGCGAATCATTGGGCCACTGTCCAGACGAGGGTTTTACCTGGCCTTCCAGGACGTAGGGGCGTGCATTGCTCTGGTCTCTGTCAAAGTTTATTACAAGAAGTGCTGGTCCATCATTGAGAACCTGGCCACTTTCCCAGACACAGTTACAGGCTCAGAATTCTCCTCTCTGGTCGAGGTCGAGGGCATGTGTGTGAGTGATGCGGAGGAGGAAGCCGACAACTCTCCCAAGATGCACTGCAGCGCTGAGGGGGAATGGCTGGTGCCTATAGGGAAATGTATATGCAAAGCAGGATTCCATCAGAAGGGTGATGCATGTGAACGTGAGTATAGTTATATTCAACTTGATGTGCTCTCTGTGTTCAAAGTTTAATTAGTGGCGTACTTGTGTTCTCTGCTCCACCACAGTTTGCAATATTGAGGAATATTACTCAGCTCCAAATATTTTTTAAAGGGTAGATAGGATACATATTGGTTAGCAGAAAATGTGCCTCTTTCATATGGGAATGTTTTTCACTGTGATTTTGCACTGGATCACCCATTACTAAATAACAAACGTAATCTGTTGAACATTTGAGTTTTCAATTATGCAAATGACAATTTAGGCCACGTTGATTGTTGTGGTGGCAAATAAAATGATTTGACGGCAATATTAACGATGGATAAAGTATGGGGTCTCAGAACTCCTCAGTGTATTAATTGGAATCCATGTTAATTGTTCGATTAGTAGGCTCTTAATTTATTGCTGTGGTTCTGTTGACACTGGGATTAAATGATAACTTGCACTTCAGTTGAGCTCAGTGCTCCTCAGCTAGAGCACTTCCTTTCTCGCTGGCGTCTGGCCAATGCAATCACTTGCAGAATACACAGGTCTGGAGAAAGTCCAGCCAATCTTTCAGTATCCCTCTGCCCCTTCCAAACGACTCTGACACAGGGGGGAAAACAAACAGCCGCCATACTGTGGGCATTTAGGCCCCAGGCTATTAATGAAGGGTCCTAACAGGAAACACAATTAGAATTACGGGTGGATATGCATTTTGTGTTGTTTGGTCCTAGCACCATGCTTCGGTAATTAGCGCTAACTTCGCTTTATTTCGCTATTCCGCAAAAGGGTTATTTTCAGCAGCCCCCTGACTTGTAAAATAAAAATCAAAGTGGATTAAGAGGGAACTACCGAGGTCAATGAGTTTAAGTGCCGTGTCTTGTCAGCCAAGCTTTTTTTGTGAAATGGTCAGCATCCATCTAAGCAGCTTATGAGGTGTACTGATCAGTAATAATTAAAGGGAATGTGTCTCATGACATATTTAAAGTCCGGGCAGCCTAACCACATTCAGGTCACTACTGTTAGATGTGGGTCTTTTCTCAATTGGATTTCCTCAACTCTAATGTTTTGTATGTTTTATTGCCAGTGGAGGGGAAGTGAAAAAGAGTATGCTGAAATAGCAGTAGGCCAGATTAAAACCCATTTTGCAGTGGTAGATGTTCACCGGTTGCAGTCTAGAGCTTTAGACCACCCTAGGCCACTGGATTTGCTCAACTCTTGTGTGCTCTCTCTTTTTTCTCTTGCTATCTTTTGAAAATTGTCAAATGTAACCAAAGAGTGAATTTTTTGTTGTAGGAAACCAGACTGTCCTCGATGGAAATTGTCTATCTTTGGGGGGAGGACATTTCTGTTGCCTCAATTACAAATTCATTTTTTTCTCACCCAAGTCCCGTAGTAGAGAGGGCAGACATTTTATTTTCAAATTAAAATAGGCCACAGTCAAGGACATAGGACTGAGTTTGATTTTGGGGGGGGGGGCACATCTTATATTTTTCTCAAAGTGTTGTCATTATTGGGGGGCTATTTACCTGCTTCTAACCTTGGGTGGGGGCAGATCCCCCCTGCGCTGCTGCTGCTACGCCCTTGGCCACTGTCATTCACCAAGAATTAGGCTGATACTCTGTGCCTGTGAAGTTACGTGATATTATCAAAAACAAACCAAATTTACCTCTTGAATTAGGTTACCTCGTGTGGTTAGAGCTTGCACACAGCATGGACAGTCCTTTTTTTAGGGTCATTTCTTATTTTGGTAAGTTTGCATAGTGTCCATTTTCGCCTCAGGGACAAAAACTTCAGTAAAAAGCAATTTGGGCTATTTTGGGCCAAACATTGTAGCATATATTATACATTATAAAAACATTGTCTAAAAAGTACCAACTGAATCCTGCTCTTCTTTTTGTAAAGCATTATGCACACGGCCTGTAAGAAGTGTTGACCAATCCGGGCAAATAACAGATCCATCTGGTGTACAAGCTGACATTGTCCTTAGTCAGGTGGAAGACAGTGCCACCTGTTTATGAGTGATTACAGCCCTGTCTCAAAGCAGTAACTTTATGAGAGTTTTATTTCCACTGGAGCAGGGCCGGCCATTGTATTAAGGGATAGTTAATCTAAATAAAATGAACATCGTACTGCAGCGTCAGCAGCTTCTCCGAAATCTGGTGATATTAAACCCTCCATTAGTGTGCTTTCCCCTGGAGCAAATAGAAAGGGAAAATCCACGTGTTTTCCAACGGTTGAGCACCAATGCAATGGGGCTTAGAATGGTCGACCGTTTTGTCCTTTGTTACTGGCTCATCCCAAAGCCCATAGACCTAAGGTCGTTCACACTGTCTTTCTTTCATCCTGGCCTCCCTTCTAGCGCCTTGCTTGGGACACTGCGACTCTCTATGTAGATAATACACCCCCCCACCCCCCCACCCCATTGTCCTGTTTTCCAAATCTGCACTGTCCCCCAACTGTAAAATGTCCGTCAGGGAAATATGGAGCGGAAGGTTGCAGGAGGATCCAGTGAGTTGAGCTGTCAGCCATGTCACTCGACGACTAGGAGCCCACCCCCCCACTGTGGATGCGGTGGCCTCCAAAACGTGTTGTGATCCACTCATTCATCAGCGTCACCGGAGAGTGACTGCGTGTCTTTCACCCCTCTCCCTCCCCCGTCCCAGTCTCTCTTTAACTCTTTGTGTGGCGATCTGTGGCCGCTATAAATGCCTGTCTGTCTCGTTCTGTCCCAATGTTAGCACGCTCACAGTGACGGGCGCTGAAAGAAGGCCCGTTCGAAGTGTACTGCAGCGTGTGCGCTGTTTATTTGCATAGAAGTGTGCGGTGTTAAAATAGTGGCCATTCATTTTCTGGTCCTGTTCAGCGGTGGCCCACTCACTGAGATGGAGCCACTGAGTCGTCAGAGAAAGAGAGGGCCCTTGTGGATGGACATTGGTGTCTTTGTTTGGCCTGAGTTGTGCTCTGTCCCAGGAATGTATGTTGTCCAATTTGAACACATCACATAATTATGCCCTTAAGCAACCAGCTCCTCAGAACTGATTAACTATTGACCCGCTCAACTTTCTCCGGCGTGGGAGGCCTAGTATCTCAAGTAAACAGTTGAAAAACACAGCCTTATCCCAGAGCTATCGCTACATGCTAACAAGAGAATTAATGAGAGGATACGGCATCCTGCAGATACTGACACCATCCGTCTTGGGGTGTCAGGAACTCAGACAGGAGTTAGTCTGGGTCTGATTGATGGGCCGAGGCCCCCGAGGGAAGGACAGCTGGGCTGGCGTTGACCACTGAAGCCAAGGTGTGTCCGTGCGGAGAGAGAGGCATCGGGCAGCTCCTGCTTCAGGCTCCGACAAGGCCCCTACTTAGCATTTCAAATGAAGCCAGGAGTCAGGGGGTCCTTATGCATCTTGACGCTCCTCCTGATTGATAAGGTGTGAATTTAATGCTCCAAATTGCTGTCCGTTGCCACAGCTAAAGAGCTTAATTATGCAAATAGGGGTGCATATGGAACCCCCAGGAGACACAACTGGATTTAAATTGCTCAAAATTGAAATCATTTGGTGATTGATGGTGGCTGGTCTTTTCACCTCAAGTGAAACAGCTAGTTTCCTGTGATTAGATGCATTCTTTCACAGCTCCAGGGTTGTTCCTGTTTTTTTTTTTTTTTACATGGCAGGTAGCACAGTGATAAAACACAGACGGGCCATCGTATATGTTGCCATTAAACCAAACATAGTCGACAACAGTCTCAAAATTGATTATTTTTTTCTTTGAGGAGGATTTCATACCGTTTCTATGCTTATGCAAAATGCTGACCAAGCCTTGGATTCTGGGTAATTCTCGAATTGCACTGCTAAATGCTGTCCCTGACTTTGCCAATGTGTAAAACACATTAAAACAAGACAATGGTATTGTCCCACTGGTGATGTGTAGAGGTGTAGTGACATGTTTTGGGGATTTCCAGATATACTGTGTGTATCATTTTGTATGGTAGACACAAAATGAGCAATGGTGAACTTTTAAAGTAAATACCTGCAGTGGAACCCATTTGGAGCATTCTTCGTGTTACCTGTCACAATGTTTTGTTTTCAGGAAGCTTAGTTCACTAGAACAGTTGATCCAGTCATGTCATGTGTTTGTTTGAAAACATAATGAGAGTATTGGCTTGGTTTCCTTGTTAGCTTTATAGGTAGTCAAATTAACAGGGAATTTTGTTGGCTTTCTGCCATATTTTATAAGGGAAATAGCTTTGGATGCGTTCTCTTGGATTTGTTCTTTTGTCTCCAACTCCTCTGCTTTGCCCACGCCCATAGACATTCTACAGCAGGCTACAAGCGACTCTTCCTCATGATAATTACCACATTGCCTCTTGTTAAATGTAGTGTTTCTAAATCCAAAGTATCACTTAGTTTTATGATTAGTAGTATGATTAGTCATATCTAGTTAGTGAGTTATTTTAATATTATTGATGATTTGAGAAGTTGTCTTCAAATCCTGATTTTCCAAAAGTTTGTGTTACTATTTCTGCTGGTGGCACAATAATGATTAAATAAATATTGGCAAAAACTGCTAATATCAAATGTGTCTAGGTTCATGAATACCTCTAACTCATTGCTGGACTGTCTATAAAAATGCACTGTCTAGCAAAGTTCTCTTATGTAGCATGAGGTACAGCTACAAACTGCAGAACTTAGTAAAATAATGACAGAAAGTAACATTTTGTCACAAAAAAGACCAAATTATTGAAGCCCAATGAATTATGATATATATATATATATATATATATATATATGATATATATATATATATATGATTATGATATATATATATCATAATTCATTGGGCTTCAATAATATATATATATATATATATATATATGTAGTCGTCGACTTACGACCGGAATACGTTCTGACCTACCGGTCGAAAGTCGATTTGGTCGTAAGTCGGCCGAGGAATAATAACTTAGTATATTCAAGTCCCCCGTAGCCATGTTTTTTGTTTTCCCTTTCTACGCTCGCTCGGCTCCATTTTCTAAGATTCGTTACGGTACCATACTCTCAAGTTTTATACAACTATATAAGCGTGTGCATTGCTTTACAGTTTTTATTATTAATTTATTTATTTTTACTTCGGTCGCAGACGGTCGTAAATCCGCGCGGACGTAAGTCGCATAGGTCGTGAGTCGACGACTACCTGTATATATTATGTTAACTTTGAGTCACAGGTCACACAATTAAACCTTTTTGACCTTTTTGCTGGCTCATCTAGTAGCAAGGGTTAGGTCATGCTTAGCCTCTTAAACCATGCCAGGCTTTTCGCTAGGCCTGGGGAATACTTATAGGATCTTAGGGGGGGGGGGGGTCAGTAACGTCTCTGAACATGTTAACCCAATCAAATTCAGTGCTTGGGAGGGGCTTATACAGGTGCTCACAAGAATAATGCCTTGAGTGCAACAGTAGCTGGCTAAGTGAAGATGGCAGCAAAATCGCTAAATAAAACCTCTTTGAAATCTGTGAATGTATGTCACGTTTGTGGTGAACCACATCAGTCTTTGAGAAACAAACATAACCTTTTCCTAGGTAAATCGTTGTTATTGCGACCGGACTACACACTCGCTTTAGAATATATATTAGGACCGGTTATGCTGAATGATGGGTTTTCTAAAGCGGTATGTGGCTCCTGTCGCTATCTTCTGCTAAAATATAAAAGAAGTGTGGATGAGGTAGAAAGAATTAACGTTTTTTTAGGGGAAAAAGCTAATTCTAAACTCTGAACAAAAAGAGGTGGCGTGGCAGTGATATTAAACCATTAATATCATTGACTTGACCATTTTCATTTTCAATAAATCGCGGAGTGTCGGCCATGCTTGATAAATTAAACTAATACCGTAGCCTGTAGGAAGGCATAAAAACTCTTTTTTTCAGAACATAATTTAAGCAGAGAAGTTTTAATTTTATTAACTTAGATACATTTTCTGTTTGCTGTTATTGCCCTTTATGCTACTAATGGTGGATCTGGAATTGGAAAATGTGCCACGTGAAAAATTAGCCAATGAATCTTGAATCTTGAAAAGTATGACATTACTTATAACTCTAAAATGGCCATATTACAATTGTTAGAGTGTATGTGGAAATTGAAAGGAGTGTTTTGTTAGAAGCTGGACAG
The DNA here is from genome assembly GCA_016801175.1 of Esox masquinongy. Taxonomy (NCBI): domain Eukaryota; kingdom Metazoa; phylum Chordata; class Actinopteri; order Esociformes; family Esocidae; genus Esox; species Esox masquinongy. The sequence continues at coordinate 188,450 of JACXGI010000092.1, forward strand.
AATTGACCACTCCCCATGTGTATCGCTGTTGCATAATAGTCTGTGCCTGTTTTGCAAGGCTGGGAATTGCCAGGGACCACACAGTAAAATAGCATTAGTATACATAATGTGATTTTCACCATTAGATATGTATTGCCATTCAATACTGCAATGTTAGTGCGATTTAACGTTCTAAACACATTGCTGAAGAAGTCTGCGGGAAGAACAAGGTATTTTTTTAAAAAATGGATCAGTCAATAGTACCCTGGCTTGCCTCTAAAGCTAAGCTCTGTCAGCCCCTCTATGGGAGACCAGATACTGCTGGAAGTGGTTTTGGAGAGTAAGTAGGGGCCTCTCTTCTAGAGAGCAAATCCCCCATGCCTCAGGGCAGTGACGGGGACATTGCCCTGTGTCGTGTGCCACCTTACGGATGAAACTGGTGACAATCACTAGAGATCGCGTGGCGCTTAACGCCAGAGTGGGGATGTTCAATCCTGATGTCGTCACGGCCACCTAGTCATCCCATGCTTCCAATTGACTAATCGTTACCTCTGCTCCCCTAGTTAAACAATAATTAACTAATTGTAAAGTTCTAACTGTATGGAATGAATAACACATGTAAGTCACTCTGGATGGCACCAACTATGTCATTAAGATGTAATAAAATGAAGAAACATCTCCCCCACTACAGTTTTGTACAAGGAGAACAAGTCTCAAGCAAAATAAATGGTGGGCTTTCATGCTGCAGAGGACTTCTAAGCACATATTTAAGTCTCTTCTCTGCCTGTTCGTGGTGTAAGTGGGAAAAAGTGTGAGCTTATGTAATAAGTTATTGATTTTCCTCTTAATGGAAGATTGAAGTGCAGAGCCACAGTTCTCCCCAGAGGAGTGAGCCTCAGCGACAACTGACAGACCCCTCTCTTCCTCCCTGACGCACAGCAAGGCGCTAAGACCCTGGGCACGGCCGCATATCACTTTCACCCACAGGCCGCGGGGACAGCACCACTAAATGGATAGATGTTGTCATCTGGCACTGTGTTCAACTGCCCGATTGCATCC
>JACXGI010000093.1:0-16535 GCA_016801175.1 Esox masquinongy
GACCCCCCCCCCCCCCCCCAAGCCCCCCCCCCCCCCCCCCCGCCCTGCCGCATACAAAAAACAGACAGCCTTATCCTAATTTGGCATTGAAGGCAAAAATGCTGAACTCACTTTGGGAACACTTTGGATGCTGTTCATTCACTTGGTCAAGTCCTTATCTGGCCAGTGATTTTGGCCAAGCAAGGTCAATGAAATCATTTATTTATAAAGCAGATAGAGTCACAGGACGTAAGGGGCTTTATTTTTAAGTTATTACACTGGGTGGACGGGTAACCCATCCCTGGCCGGTCAGTTCAGAGAAAGGTCAGCCTTTTAAAACCAGTACAGCCCAGGGAAATACCCCTGGTTCATTAGACCACATCAAATGATATGAGGGACTAAAAATGGCCACCGCAGACGTAAGGAGCATCGACCACATGCCTCACGTTGCGCTTCTCGTTCCCTGAATACTTACTGATGACACCCATTCGTAGCCGGTTTGCGTCAGGCATTCCCGCAGACATCCCTGGGACCCATCTAAGGATGCCGGTCTAAATTGGGGTTTCTGGGATGCCTATCGGGTGATTGTCATTGGATTTAGGAAGTACACCCCAGCTAAGTATTACTAACTAATCTGACAGTGATCGGCAAAGAAAAATAGAAAATCTCGAAGATGACCAAATAAACAATGACTGATTTTCAGGCTCTCGATGACGTGCCCGAGTTTATATTAGGATCTCAGACTCACAGGAAGTTAACATATAGTCAACGCGGGTGGCGCGAACGCCAAGTGCCGGCCGCAGCGCCAGAATGTTTTGCAGACATCTCGAGCCACGAGGGAGGAGATATTGCTTCGCAGAGTGGGCGGGGGGGGGCTATAAATAAGCAAGTGAACCCAGGATTCCGAGGATGTGTGAGCCTCACCGCCCATCAGGACCACGTCGTGCCAAAACATTATTTTTAAAGAAATATGTGGAGAGGCTAACCTTGTGGTGGACACCTTATTCCCCCGACTACCCTGTGGGTTAGGGCGAAGATGCCTGCTGTAAAACAAATGGGTAAACACAAAGAAAAGACAATTCCAGCCTTTTGTCTTGCTTGGATGAGAGGAAAGAAATATGAGAGCCAGAGAGATGTGCCGCTTGGTCTCCCTCTGACCAGCAAAGCGTTCCTGTAGCCTCGCACAAGGCACCGCAAACAATGCTTAGGAGTCACACACATTACAAGGTTATCAACCGCCGAGGATGGACGCCTCGCAACGCGCAGCTAGCATAGTCGCTAAATTTAACCTGCTTAGTGATTTAGGATTTGCTACCGTAGGGTAAATGTTTCATCACTTAACCTTGCTAGTTGCCAGTAGCTATGTTTCACATGTTTACAAAGTGGATATTTTAATTTGTTCAATTTATGGTCCAATGCCGGCTCGGTGTCCGCAGGGATTGTCATCATCATGCTGCCTAATTGCATTGCTTGTAAACTATTCACATCACAAGTGGATGGGAAAAAGCAGGCTTTCGGTGTCTAACACTTTGAAATGAACACCACGGAATCATACGTCTCAATTTCCCCCCACCTCTCCTTTCACGCGTTGAATACACCACCACCGACAAATTTTGAAAGAGATTGAAGCATATTGTTCTGTGTCTGACAAATCCTTTGTACAAGGTTGTTAACAGATTGGTAATGCAAGAGTCTGATCATTCCTATCAAAGTTCAGTGTGTCTGTGCATTCTTAGTATTTCAGAATCCTTCTACTTTATTAAAATACCTTCCATTCCTTTCCTATTGCACATAATTCTAATATATCAAACAACATCGTTAAGTTTTTATTGTGTGAATTTCACAGACCCTTAAATGACAAATTTAGTTCAGTGGCCTTAAAGAAATTAGTTAAGAATAAGCTATTTAATTTATTTGAGTGTCAGTGACCAACACTGGACCAATTCCAGTAGGTTATTTTTGTCTGGGCCCCAAAAAGTTGTATAAAAAATAATTCAGATGCAAATGAGGAATTTGACTACAAATTAGTTTAACTTAGGACATCTGTTCCCAGGTATTCCCAACATTAGTGATGTCTCAATGCAGAAAAATCATTTGTGGTTTAGCGGTGGTCTATTTGCAGGGTATATTTCTGACATAATTATTATAATCATATTCCGCCCCCGACCGTCCTATGACACAGCTGAATGTGCCTATCCCTGTATTAGATTAAGGTTAAACTGTGTATTATTTTGTCAATCAATGATTTTCATTACTAATTCAAAGTCCTCTAGAATTTTTTTCTTTCAGAAATCTGGGATCAAAGCACTAGATCGTAATGGAGAGTTAATTTGGGGCTTAGTTTGAATACACTCTTAGGGAGAGGGAGAGAAGAGAGATTGAAAGAGAGAAACATAGAAGTAGAGAGAAAGGTAAAGAGAGAAACTCAAGAGAAACGTAAAGAGAAACAAAACGGAAAGAAATGGAGGGAGAGAAACAGAAAGAAACAGAGGAAAATAGTGACACGATTAGATTAGATTCAACTTTCACAGAGGAAAATAGTGACACGATGACCTGTAATATGAGGTTTTGAGGTATTTGCAGAATGTATGAGATTAAACTGTCTCTCAATGTTATTGGTTTAGTGTTGGCTTGACACACTGTAGTTCATCGTCATAATTGGCGCATAATACGTTTGTTCTTAATAAATAGGTGGGAGGGAGACACGTCTCTTGGCTTGTGGTCGGCTCTCATCCTGACCGAGTTAGATGTAGTCATTGGAGAAACACCTAACAAGGCAAATACATCTCTGTATACATTTAAAGTAAAGCAGCCGACTGATTTAAAGCGTTCAATCACAGTGCAGTACAAATGGATCTGGTTTGTAATCAATCTCCAAGTCACTCTCTCCCCCTCTTTCTACTCATTCCCTGAACCACCAATCTCTCCTATCTCTTTCCCTCTCTCTGCCGGTTCTGAGGACAGGGAGCTTTAAATTCTGGGCAGACCTATTCCGGTCCCCATTCTTTGCGATAAAGTAACCCAAACCGATCATTGAACTCTAGCAGGGCTGTAGACAGCCTGAACCCGATAGCACCACCAATCTAATCTCCCGGGCCTGGCCCAAAACAGCAGTGGTGGAAGCTGTAATCCATGACGACTGGCCTCCTTCCATCTCCGAAGTTTAAATCAGCCCTGTGGCGGCGTGATGGAGTACTGATTGAGGTCTCGAGTGATTGGATTCGTGCGGTACGCTCGGTCTGGGGCATTTGAAGGCGTTAGTGAAAACCCTGGTTTCCTCCTACGGCACTGATTTAGTGCACTGGTTGGGATTGATGGCTGATGGTCTCCTTCAAAAACAGGTGGAGGGCAAAAGCAGCTTTCGAGAGAGAGAGAGAGAGAGAGGGCGACTCTCCGAGGTCTAGTCAGCGATTTTTCGACGTGACATTGAATGTGTGCGACTCCTGGCGTGTATTTTGGAACAGTTAGACAACACAGATAGATAACACACTGCTGTCGAACTCTGGTGAACCCCGTCAAAGGTATCTGCCCACCTAAAGGACTTGAACACGGTGAATGTCCGGTACAGACACGGCATACTTCACTAACCCCAGTCACAATAGGTTTTGACAATTTCTCAGTTATTTAGAAAATCTGTCCTCTCCTCTGTTGCACCAACCAGCTGAGAGAGCACAATGGTTGGCTCAACTGGCTAGATTCCCTATTGGTTTTGAGTATTTTCCGACTGATGCATGTGATGGAGAACAGATTCTTTTTTTTTCCAACTGCCAAGCCCAAATAGAATCATAAAAAACAAATCCATTAAATTTTGTAATTTCCTGTCTACTCCGAGCCAAATTTCTCTGCCTGTTGGACCAACACTGACAGCTGGGAGGACCCAAGCCAAGCCCGAAACGACCAGGAAGAAACACATAATGAGCATGGTGACTCATGCAAACATGACAGCAGAACGTCTAGCTAGCTAGTTTAGCGATATCAGGACCTTAGCTGTCACAAGTAACAGCGACTGCGAAAACATCCAGTTTCGCTGCTACGTCTTGAGAATGCTCCCCCGAGTCTGTCTCCGAGTTGGTATGCCATTACCATAACGTGTTCTTCTCAAGCTGCAATTACCATAGTTTGTTTTTCTTTCCTTCTCCAATTAGGAGGGAGGGATAAAGAGGAGACGGGAGGAGAGTCAGCTGGCATTGAGGCAGAATGTTAATCTGACACCAGTAAGTGGGCCCACAGGCACAGAGGTTAGTCAACACTAGTGCCCTCACCTAGGGGAGAACACAAGGACACTTGGCCAGCCGCCATTACAGTAGCCAGCTCCCAGATCGGTGTGTATTTGCTGTCTTGCCATGTTCTATGGGTAATGCAGGACAACACTAACAGAGCTAGGAACAGGCCATCAGAAGAGGGCCCGGTGACAAACCGAAACAACAGACCTTGAAATGAGGCAAATACCTTTGGACAGAGGCAAGCAGTGTGGCACAGTGAGTGTTTACGACAATGAAAAAAAGCCACAATGTAAAAAGTATTACAAACAGACAAAGTATTGATTACAGCATTAGTCATGACAATTACAGCTGGTGGACAAGTAAATTAACAAGCAACAATTCACAAAAGTCGGGCGTTCAAAAGACAAAATGTATATGAGGTGCCACAGAGTGTTATGAAGGCGATACAAAAGATCTGTAACTACGACAGAGCGTTACCACTAGCCTATCAGCCCCAAGGCCTTGGAGTTAGCTGGTTAGTCGACTGGTTGGACGGAGCCAGCAAGCAGCCCAGGCTCAGTCAATTGCTTAAATGTTGTGCGCCAGTAAGCCCGTTCTGCCACCCATCACATTGTCGCAGCAGAAGCTTCAGCTGTACCATCACGGGTCCACCCAGCCACGCAGAGCATATCCCGTTCACCAGGCTGCTCAGCACGATCCCAGCTCAATAGTCAAATCATTCACACATCTCTGTGGGATATAATTAAAGCATGGCAGCAGCCATCGCCACCCTGTCTCCACGGGCATTAATAAAATTCCTTAAGGGTAAATATTTTATTGAGAGACAATGATATCAGACGGTGGTATAATGCCGTGGCACAAAATGTGCCAATTCTTGTAAAATGTTGTATATTTATAGGTGGCACATCTTCTGAATCCATGGGTGGGTTTACTGAAAATGTCACCAAATTGATTCCCTGCCCATCTGATTATTCAGTGCCATCAATAAGTATTTGGAGAGTTACAAAGGTTTTGTTGTTTGGATCTGTACTCCAGCACATTGGATTTGAAATGACTAAGAGGTTAAAATGCACACTGTCAGCTTTACTTGGGTATTTACATCTATACTCCATGAACCATGTAGGAATTACAGCTATATTTATACACAGTAGTCCAGCCAATAACTTGGTTGAAAAACTTTTACATTAGATGACTGCCTGCAAGGCAGCAATCCACAGAATTTCCAGACACTGGGTATCTTCCCTGGTGATGCTCTGCCAGACCTATATAGCAGCAAGCTTCAGTTTCTGTTTTTTGGAAGGAACTGTTGCTTTCAGTCTTGTTTTCAGGAAATGAAATTCGTGCTCAGTTGGATTTAGGTCCGGTTATCGACCTGGCCATTCAAGAACATTCCACTTTCTGGCCCTGAAAAACTCCTTGGTGTCCTTAGCAGTATGTTGGAGTTGACTGACCTACTGCAAGGTGAAGTGCCATTCAATGAGTTCAGAGGCATTTTGTTCTCCTCAACGTCCTTCTGCCATCATTCTGATATACAGATTTGTTAACATTTGTCTTATTGTTTGGTCATCCACTGTAGAGGTCTTCTTGGTCTCCCAGGGAATTTGCCATTGCTGAGCTAAGCAATGGTGTTGTTTCTTCTTCGTTATGTACAAAAAATATGGCAAAATTTATGTTTTGTCCATGTAACTGATTGATTGATTTTTATTTATCTCCATCATGATAGCCAACTTGACTTGCATTGATACTTCTTTGGTCCTCGTGTTGTCAGCCCTTGCAACCGACTCCAAATGCAAAACCTTCTGCCTAATAAGAGAGCTGTAAAGGCAATTGCCCAAAAACTTTAGGTACCCTTACAGGGGAGTGTCTCTGCGGCCTGATGATTCCTGCTGTCCCTGCCCTTGTCCACCTGGTCGACCCTGCCCTTGTCCACCTGGTCGTCCCTGCCCTTATCCACCTGGTTCTGCTTCACTGGAATCAGGCCAGCTGCATTTATGGAACTGTTGGTCATCTGATTATGCAGAAACATCAATGTGGCCAAAAAAGGTAATGCAGTTTTATAAAATTTTATTTCAAAACCAATGTGCTGGAATGCAGAGGCAAATAACAAAACTTATGTCACCATCCAAATAGTGATGTACGACACTGTATACATTCGCAGTTATCCGTTTACACAGCTACAGCCGGAAACATTTGAATGTTCACCATTTCAGGCAAGTATATTTCTGCTCCCGGTTTAGAAAACACAGCAGAATGAGTGAAAATATCAGTGTGCCTTCTAACATATTCATAGCGTAAAGAGAAAAAAGCGACATTACCCCAAAGGCTGTCCCACTGCCACAGGTCCTCTGTGTAGTTGTGTGCTTATTTGTATGTATGTTCCTGCTTAGGGTACTCCACTAGCATTACATCCTCTTCCCCCATCCTATCGGTGGTTTAAGCCAGTAAGACCCAAGCATCTGTTACACCCTGGTAACCCGCTGCAATTCCCGTCAGTAACCCTTTAGCCACTGGAAACCCTGAAAAGGCGGCGGGCACGGAAGGTTGGCACTACTCACGTTGGCAGTGGCCCCAGGAGAGCCGGGTCCATCCCCAGCAGCAGTCGACACGGGCGCCATAGCGACACAGCCCACTGGACAAGGCCATCTGACGAGGCCACCTGTCAGGAGATAGCTCTATCAGTTCACAGCCAATTCAAATGCCAGGAAGGGGGGGGGGCAGCAGAGTCTGTTGGTTCGTGCCCACTCACCATGGCGAGAGGCAGGGAGAGACAGAAACAGAGAGGGTAATGGAGAGAGACAGAGTGGTCTTGCTCAAAACAAAGCCTAAGGCACTGGCTGACAGACTGAATATTTGTTTGTTCATTCTCAACCCAGTACGTAATTAAATAGCACTTTCCTAATGCTAAGCTACTCCCATGTCCATTGGAATGTGTAAGGAAGGCAAACAAACTTGTCTGTCAGCTGGCACAGCAAAACAGAGGATGTCATTTTTCACATTTAAAAACCTACACAAATGACAAACGGATCACATTTCCCAATCACTGGACCGGGCAGAATGTCAGCACAGCTCCTAGGAGCCCGTTGGTTGGAGGGATGTCGGATCTGAAGCCAGTATGTTTAAGACTGCAGAGGAACAGAGCCCAATCTGACTAAAACGGCAAGCTCCTCTCCGTGTCATGGAGCCAATGACACTTTAATCTGATGCACCATCCAGAGTAAAGGGATGGAGCGTGTGTATGTGTGTGGGGGTTACACTGAGGTGTGTTATCAATGTGACATTCATAATGTGATCTCCCATTTTCAGACAACTGTGGTGTGTTCGGTCTTGCGAAACATTCTGAATGTAGCAGATAGTGATTAAAGGTGACATAATTCTCTGGTCTACATGACAGGCTATCCTATGGGTTGCTCATGTTCCATTTATATTGAAATCCTTTGCAAAGTTGTATCTTCTGAACAGGAACCTTGCTCTTAAATCGCACAATCGTTGTTGTATGGAAAAACTGCTGAAATTACATTTTCTTTTTGGTGACCTGAAGTTCTGTTCCAAAGCATTAAATAAATTCTTGGCAGAGTATAGTCGGATTACCTTTTATCTGTGGCAGAAGCAAGGCACCACATGTTTTTAAACTGGAGAAGAGAATAAGAAAGCCCATTTAAGGACGCCTCGGAGGGGAACAACAAAACAGCGCATAGCCGGGCCTGTGACGTAACCTAATTAAATCAGAGGAAGTAGAAACAGAGTGAAAAGAGCTGACACATTGCTGATCCTATGTGACACACGACCATGTCGGTTCTGCCCAATTCATTTCCATCAGAACGTTCTCATTGACGAGAGTGAAGTAAAAGGTTCTGGTGTTGGTCACCGAGCAGAAGAAGCCGAAAGTGACACGAAGAAGAAAAAACAGGAAACACTTGGCACGCAGGGGCGTCTTGCTCTACCCTGGACTGAGGCGATCGCATGCGGAGCACGTCCTCGCCTCCCAATATCCCATCCAGTTAGTCTCCGTTGCCAAGACTCTGGAAATGCTAATGTCTGCCCCCGCTGCCAGTCATAGGACAGAAAACCTGATGGAAGATGCTAAGTGGGAATGGCAGGCCCAGGGAAAATGTTTGCGTGTAGCCCGGCTGGCAAGAAGAGCCTGGGGGGGGGGGACAGGAGCCCTGAGAGCAGTCTAGGAGACAGTAGACACATTGGGAATGCTAAGGAGGAGGAAGAACAGAAGGAGGGAGAGAGAACCGGACTGATATGATTGTAGATCGGGGATGGAGAGTTATCGCACCCACACAGCCGAGCCACTGACCCACAGGTCACCCACCCAGGATGGAGTTTTAGGGCCTTGTCAGCAAAGACCTGCTCCATGTAGTGATCAAACACCTCCACAGCATACGCGCGCGTGTGCGTGCAAGAGACTGAGACAGTCCCGAAGTCACACAACCTCAATTAAAAACTCAAACCCCTTAAGAAGGTTCTATATTATTTGTGGATTAAGGGCTGAACAAAATCATTAACCAGCCTGCAGCATGTCAGCATAACAACGAGGGGAGGAGCTGCAGCAAAGTGGTCTGTCAGAGTATTAATAATGTAAACATACTCCAACCTCGTCGGCTGTTTTTCACTGGCCATTTTTAACCGTGCCTATAAAAGTAATGGGGTCTAAACGCGATTTGATATTGCAGGCGCAGCCGCGCCAACCAAGGGGGAGGATAATTGTTTTGCCTCAAGCGGTCTAGGAGCACATCTACGCAGCAGTCTATTCGCGCGGCAAGCGTGGATGCAAATGAACTTTGGGCGTCACATGTGCCGTGCCAGTTGAACAGGAGGTGAGGAGTGGGTGACAGGGAGCGAGACACCCGGGGAGTTGAAGGGAAAGATTTCCACCTGCCTTACCGTAGGCTTACCGTACATCACAAGGTCCGACGGCAGACAGACCGACGAGGACCTTCTGTTATTACCTGTTACCAGTAACGAGGGAGGCTGAAAACATGCAACAGGTCCTACTCAGTTACTAAATAAAATCTCTCTCTGCCTCTCTCTCTCTCTTCGACAGACTGAGAAATATCACGTCAGATGGGTTTGTTTGATTTTCATTTGCCTCCACCATTGCCTCCCTCCTTTCCACCTCCTTCCCTCCCACTCTCTGTCATCAAACCGAGCGTCGCCCCGGGGCGTTGGAACGCGGCGGAGTCGTGCAGCCAACCGTGCTGTTACAACACGATTGATCAGAATAAAACTAAACGACGGCTTGATCAGTTATACACACGGGCGCATTGGAGGGACATCCCATCCTAATCTTCATGTTAAATTAATACTGTGTTATTACTGTAGTCATTCCGTACACTGCAGGCTCCCTAGCCAGAATAGTGTTGGTGGCCGGTCTGACAGACATGGATGAAAGGGAAGAAGATGCGGGTATCTGTTCATGACCTTCTGCGTATGAATAATCCATACTAATCCTTAATTGCAGTAAGCTGTGGAGGAACAACCCAAGCACATAATTATCACGGTTCATGTTCCCTTGGCGCCTTGATGGGAGCACAACGGATCAGACGGTGTTTACTACCGACGCTGTGGGGAAAGATGCCTGATTGTCCATCATCTTTCCAACTGTGTGATGTGTGCATGTGTGTGTGTGTGTCTTTGGGTGGGATTCTTAGCGGATTCACAATAAATAGCACGTCATACAATTCATAAAAGAGCACTAAGCGACCGTCCTAGCAACAATTTCGCTGTCCCATATTCAGAAGCTCGGGAGTAATTATAATTCAACCAGTGGATGCCAGATTTGGTTAGGCTACAGTGAAACATGCACGTTAAGTCGCTTGCTTTCACACTGAAAAGTGCACTACGGTTAAAATGAACCTACTTCTATGAATGTCCATAAAAGAGGCTAGCTTTCTCTGTATACACTTATTGAAGTATTTTTAACTTAAGCCTGGGTGCCAAAATAAGGTCTGTCTATTTTTGAAGATCTAATGTTACAATAATGTTTGGAAGGAGAGTGAAGACCTGGTTTGGAGTCCTACCCTGGAATGGAGGAATGGAATGTATTGGCAGTGCCTAAGGCAAAGCATTGTGATGACATCATTATAGACCAATAGCCTCCAAATCTAGTCATTTTATAAGGGGAACCAGCAACCTCCTTGTCTAGTCTTTTTTAAAAGGACCAATCTGGGATGTGTTCTTAAAAATTATGTCATCCTAGTTGTTTGATAGTCTGCACAAAATGTATGTTTGTAGCTTTAAAAAAAGAACTATGCCATTAAAAGTTAGCAGGTCTTTAGTTTTTAATCTGTTCCATCTGACCTTTCTTTAGACGGCCTGCCTCCTAATCGCACAAAATAAGCCTACTGCCAATTTTTCATCCTAATCATCGGAATAAACGTTACTGACAACAATGCTGATGCGTAATGAAAACCAATCAACAGGGAATTACAGGTGAGTTATCTATTATTAATTAGGCTTGTTTTAGGCCAATTTAGTATCTAGGACAAAATGACCTTGCAGCCGCGAGCCAGTGAGCGGTGAAGCTCTCTTCAGGTGCCAACTTAGCCCATTAGAGCTCTTCTCGAAAATGCTAGGCCAGAAAATAAATGACTTTTCTACGCGGCATTCTCAGGGGACCCTCTCTAAATTTAGACTGAAGTCAGCAGGCTAGGTTCATAACCAGGGAAATTGGAAAATAATGAACCACGTGACAAGCTGCGCTCCATCAGCGGATGACGCTAATAACGTAACCAATGCCGTAAACGTTCAATATGGTCTGGGCAGGAAATTTCAGTGCATTTCACATCACTAGGCTGGGACCGTGGCCTTGTCAAAACGCACTAACATTGCCAAACATTACCAACATAAAACAATCGCACGTAAAACACAAGCACGGACTCTCGCCAGGCGAGGGAACACTTGGCCCAATCTGATTTTGACCGGAAAGTTTAGCCCTATTAATCCTTAAGGAATATTCCATTAACTCTGATATCTATTCCTTACAAAAATAGGCGAGAGCGAGGTATTATGCCCGGGGTTCAGTCGGTCTGAAAATGATAAATAGTAGGGAAAATCTGATTAAAATTCTTGACTTCGTTCCCTACTGGAAAAACATAAGTCCTAGGAATACTCTCCAGCTCCATTTGTCGAAGTCTATAACTGTTCCTTATCCGATCCAATTATATCGTGAGTCCGTAAACTCACTTTCACTGAGAGATACAGAATAAAAGTTGTCTTCATGGCATCATGTAGGGCCCGTTTGAGATTCTCAGTTTGACAATCTGCCCAAAATGGCAATGTAGGGCCCAAGAGGAACGTCTCCATAGGGATTAGGGCACAATTTAGAGTGCACGTGGCCAGATCCACACCTGGGTGGCCTTACACTGTTTTTCCACAACGGAAACAGCCTTCGATGATGAATACTGCAAGTCAAGTGTATTGGACCCAGTCCAGCGAACCTACAGTCAGTAATAAACACGGAGGAGTCAACAACTTGAACCTGAAACACCGGAAAGGTTTAGAGTAAGATTGTAATTAGGTCAAATCACATGACCAAATATGGAATAAAGGATTTCTTACTCTTCTACATTTAATATAGAACTTTGCAACATTAATCACATCTAAAGTCAGGAATAAAAGTTAAATTCTGATTCACTAAATACGGTTGACATATTTCGATTTCAGCCACATTCTTTAGATTTGGCAAGTTTCTCACCACCTTCATCAGATTCGTGTTCGGGCATGAAGCACCCGGCAAGGTAAGTGCTGTCACCACGAGACGGAAAATTCAAGCAACAGATATGAAAGTAAGCTGCTGCCTACTAGGGTTTTGCCACATTAACAAAAGCAACAACACTGTTCACGAAAAGAATGCCAAACTAGTGCCAAACAACGGTTGGTACAAAGTGTAGTAATTTAGAAATATTTTAAGAAAAATACATCATTCAAGACAAACAAATATCGTAAAAAGGAACATGCAAATAAGGGAGAAAACCACTGATTACGCACTGGTGTATTCTGGCCACATTGCGTCAAGCGCGACTCACAGCAAACATAATTTCGGCACATCAGCAACACGTTTCAATTTAAGCAGTGCAAACTCACATTTCAATATAGGAGCTGAAGTGTTAACACAATCACCAACGAATATGAACACTTCAAAACAAAAATAATTGGGTACAATGGAAAAAGGGGCAAATGCACGGATGCAATTAGCTTGTATTTAAAACGTTTCTGTGGTCTTACCTGCCGTCATTCTCAGCACTGGTTCCTAAATAGCAGCAGTATAATAACATCAACTTTATCCATAATTCCATGGTTCGAGGAATACGCGCAAGACGTGTTAGCACTCCTAACTCCAAGTGAAACGTCTGACTGGACACCGCAATGGGCAAACGTTTGAACGAAACGAAAAACCGGCGATATTTTCTCTCCTAACGTCAAACAGGCACCGGCATGAGAGGAGATTCGCTGTTGTCCTTGAAACAGATTACACTGTTTCCGAGGTGCAGCAGCCGCAACTGGAGAAACCACAGCGTTGCTTTCTCGCGAAGTGACCCAATCACTGTGGAGCGGAGTGCACTCTACTGGTGTTAAAAGGACCCGCAGCTTTCCGCACAAGTTCAATGGGCTGCCATCCAATTTAAAGGCATTTGCACGGTCCGGAGCAGAAACGTTAAGCAGCGAGGTACTGTATCAGAGACCATTTAGAAGTAATAAAGCATATCGATTTGCGACAGTCTACGTATGTGCTACTTTACTGTACGTTGCGGGGCCTTGGCTATGAATACTTTGGAAATTACACACATAAATTGCAGAGACAATGACAATGGTAACAAGAAGTTATAACTAGCCAATCCGATTAAGAAACACACAGCACTAAATATATAGGCTATTTTAAGAGTTACGGTTAAGGGAAAAACTGTAATCATAATTGTCCATAATTGTAGATGTAGTTTTACTGGATATACGTCCCATTGCAATCTTTTGAATTAATTAATCATCGTTTTATGTCTAACAAATCACACTGTGTTCATTTTTTGGAACGTAACTCACTTTTAACAGTAGATAAATAATGTATTTCCTTCAACGTCATTTGGTCCTCGAAGTGCTTGTCAGGTCATAGGAAACACGTTTTACGGTATTTACATACACATCTGATTGGCTGAACCGTTAGTCTATAACCCAATCCCTTTACCCAGATGAACTTTCACAGTGGTGTATTATATTCAAATCAGTCTTGTGGCATCAAGCTGTTTGCCGGAAGTACCATATCATTCAAACAGCCTGCAACTCCAATAACATTCAAACAGCCATTACCTAAAAAGTTTATTAACATAACGTTCACAAATGCAGTGATATATCGACCTTATATTGTGGGAATAAAATCAAAACAATAGGAAAATGGAATCTGACTGCTAGAGCTGTAACTCGTTTTTCACCCAATAAATAAATGCCAATTAACCCATCCTTCAGTGACATCTCTAAACGGAAATGATTCGATGCTTCATATAATGTTATTAACTCACAGTCACAAACACCTGTAAAAAGCTGTATACCCACAGAAAGGTTTTATCCTGCCATGTCTTCTGTTGTCCCAGATGTTTCTCCACTGCTACGCATATCATGGTTTCTTGTTTTTATAATAATTACGGCGTAGACACTCATTAATTATTATTTTTCACTTAGTAGGTCTCTGTCGGGAACATATTTAACCAATTAATTATACCTGACACTAATCATTTTGATCCAAAATAAATACAACAGCGAAGACGGCAGCGGCTCTGGATCTGTTCCATTTATATATGGTTTCTTTGCATGGTAGAGTTTTAACATGAATTTGTGGATGCAGCAACGTACTGTGTTCACAGACAGTGGTTTTCGGAAGTGTTCCTGAGCCCATGCAATGATGTCCACTAGAGAATCATATCTGTTTTTAATACAGTGGCGTCTGAGGGCCCGAAGATATACAATATTGGTTTTTGGCCTTGTCCCACGCATACAGAGATTCTCTGAATCTTTTAATGATATTATGTACCGTAGACGATGAGATCCCCAAACTCTTTGTAGCTTTACGTTGAGAAACGTTATTTTTAAATTGTTGCACTATTTGCCCACGCAGTCTTTCACAGAGTGGTGAACCCCTCCCCATCCTCACACACCCTCTGGCACACCCATCCTCTCAGGAATGATGTTTCAACACCCAATCATGTCACTGACCTGTTGCCAATTGACCTGATTAGTTGTGTGGTATTCCACCAGGTTTAGTTTATTAGCATTACACAACTTTTCAAGTCTTTTGTTGCCTCTGTCCCAACTTTTCTGAAACATGTTGCTGGAATCAAAAACAAAGTGGGCATATATTTTTCAAGAAACAATAAAATGCCTCAGTTTCAACATTTAATGTTGTCTTTGTACAATTTTCTATTGAATAGAGGGTTCAAATGATTTACACATCATTACATTCTGTTTTTATTTACATTTTACGCAGTGTCCAAACTTGTTTGGGAACGGGATTGTATTAGTACTCAACATCTCTTAATTATGACACAGCTATAGATTAGTCATCTGTAGCGTGTTTATAAAACTATGGTCCGCTATTTACAGACACAGTTGAACATGCAACCAAAACCAAAGAGTTGAATGTGTAAGTTCTTTAAACCCAAGTCTATGCTAGCGGTTTAACCTGAAAGATGTCCAGTAACCTACAGTAGAATCCAGTCACTAGACACACTGGACCAACCCCAAACAGAACCCTAGAACCTACCCACTGTTAGCTCAAACTCATTTTGTGATTATATAACTAAGCAATATTTGCAAACAGTAATTAACGTAACCTGTTGTTTTGTGGGTTATATTCAATCACAGGATTATGTCGTAAACTATTTAGAATATAGTGAAAACCTGTATATGTTGAATTTCTATTTTAGGAATATCAGACCTTTGGCGTAATATCCACTCTATAAGAAAGCAAAAAGTCTTGGATTAGGGGGCAGCACCATCTACTCGATCATTTATCTAAAATGACAACTTATTCTACATCCAGGGTTCGAACTAGGTGTTAGAACTATGACTGCCATGTCATTGAAGCTACTGAAGTCTAAGGCTCCTTTATAATCAGTGGGATTAGGGCACTCTTCATAGCACCAATAATTGCACAAGATTAGAAAAAAATGGCACATAGAAGACGCTACGAAGTCACTGCCAGCGGAAGCCTGCAGTACCCCTGCCGCCTTCAACTTGAGATACTCAATGACAGGGGGCAGCACTGAGCCAAAACATCTCTGAAACACAAGTAAAATCTCACAGCCATTGGCGCTAAACTAGCCATCAAGGTCACATGCTCGAGTAACAAACATTGCATGTCATATCAATGAGACACTTTCTTGGCTTCAAACGCACTATGGAGAGCAGTAGTAATGCTGTCTGTTTGCTTGCACTAACGGAGGCCAACTCAGCTATGGTTCATTTGACAAAAAGCCTATTAAGAAATGGATGAGGTTTTTGGATAAACACAGATAACTTCTGTAGTAAACAAATTCAGGACATATTTCACATCCTATACGATAATCATCATCAGCTGGTATTATGTTTTGTGAATATTAAAGCATTTACGAATCAAAACCTAATGTTATAACATATAAAATAACTTCAGGCTTGCCCTTTATGTCGAACAGTCTCAATTTATCTTGTCAGAGAAACCCACAGCCTCTTGAAGTCTAGACAACATTGAGAACCATTAAAACAAGCTCGTTCTCACTGAAGATAGGGCTGCAGCCTGGTGCAACAATATCTTACATTTATTTTGTGTGCAAGGTGCAAGCAGAGGTCTAAAAAGCACAAAGTAAAACTACTTCCCCAGTTCTCACCAGTATTCACTTTACCTGGTCATTCAGGTCCTAATTATGTACCTGGTACTTTGACACTCTGGCTGTAAGTAAAGCTTTGGGTGAACTGATTTGCATTAGTTCCCATAGTGAATTATTGTGTTAAGTTCCTCTGACTCATCAGCAACTCATTTTAAGCACATAAATAATTCATTAAGCTCTGTAAGATGTAGAAAGAAACCATACGATCTTAAGGCTGCGTCAACCTAATATATTCTTTCAAACCTCAACTGGAACATTCTGCTAAAGGACCTGATATTTCAAGCAATAATGGAATATGTCCAATATACCTACAGGTTATTCTTAGGTACAATATGCTGTAATGTGCACTGGGATATAACCCCTAGCCGTAGTATATTGGCCATGTACCACAATCCATCATCATGAACAGGTTGACAGCTTCATTTGAACCATAAACAATTAACATGGTGTCATTTAAGCAATAAGGCATGAGAGGGCG
>JACXGI010000093.1:16635-33337 GCA_016801175.1 Esox masquinongy
ACAAAAGGTCATTGCTAAAGAGGCTGGCTGTTCACAGAGCTCTGTGTCCAAGCACATTAATAGAGAGGTGAAGGGAAGGAAAAGATGTGGTAGAAAAAAGTGTACAAGCAATAGGGATAACCGCACCCTGGAGAGGATTGTGAAACAAAACCCATTCAAAAATGTGGGGGAGATTCACAAAGAGTGGACTGCAGCTGGAATCAGTGCTTCAAGAACCACCACGCACAGACGTATGCAAGACATGGGTTTCAGCTGTCGCATTCCTTGTCTCAAGCCACTCTTGAACAAGACACAGCGTCAGAAGCGTCTCGCCTGGGCTAAAGACAAAAAGGACTGGACTGCTGCTGAGTGGTCCAAATGTTCTCTGATGAAAGTAAATTTTGCATTTCCTTTGGAAATCAAGGTCCCAGAGTCTGGAGGAAGAGAGGAGAGGCACATAATCCATGTTGCTTGAAGTCCAGTGTAAAGTTTCCACAGTCAGTGATGGTTTCGGGTGCCATGTCATTTGCTGGTGCTGGTCCACTGTGTTTTCTGAGGTCCAAGGTCAACGCAGCCATCTACCAGGAAGTTTTAGAGCACTTCATGCTTCCTGCTGCTGACCAACTTTATGGAGATGCATATTTCATTTTCCAACAGGACTTGGCACCTGCACACAGTGCCAAAGCTACCAGTACCTGGTTTAAGGACCATGGTATCCCTGTTCTTAATTGTCCAGCAAACTCGCCTGACCTTAACCCTATAGAAAATCTATGGGGTATAGTGAAGAGGAAGATGCGATACGCCAGACCCAACAATGCAGAAGAGCTGAAGGCCACTATCAGAGCAACCTGGGCTCTCATAACACCTGAGCAGTGCCACAGACTGATCGACTCCATGCCACGCCGCATTGTTGCAGTAATTCAGGCAAAAGGAGCACCAACTAAGTATCGAGTGCTGTACATGCTCATACTTTTCATGTTCATACTTTTCAGTTGGCCAACATTTCTAAAAATCCTTTTTTTGTATTGGTCTTAAGTAATATTCAAATTTTTGGAGATACTGAATTTGGGATTTTCATTAGTTGTCAGTTTTAATCATCACAATTAAATGAAATAACCATTTGAAATATATCATTCTGTGTGTAATGAATTAATATAATATCCAAGTTTCACTTTTTGAATGGAATTACTGAAATAAATCAACTTTTTGATGATATTCTAATTATATGACCAGCACCTGTACAGCCAATATCATGGTTAAGAGCTTTTGTTACGCACAAGGCATCATGGCGTGTCTGGATATAGAACTTAATCGCGGTATTCTGGCAATATAGCACAAAACCCCATGATGTCTTAATGAAGTGATAACAAACGAGATTACGACAGTACATTTTTTGATTTCATACCCATGGTGTACGGTGTAATATCCCACCGAGCTTTCAGCCAGTCAGCAATCAAACCAACTGGTTCATAATGACAGATATACCATAGCTCTTAGCCAATCAACATCCAGGACCCAAACTGTGCCATATGGCTGTGCGCTTTGGAAAATCTTAGGATTTTAAAGGTGTAAACAATATACAGTAGAAATTATGCACTCTGCTTGCTACTTCCATGCCGATTACTGATCCTCCACTCCATACACTTGTGACAAGTGATTTCTTAAGGTTAAATCCTTCCCTGGCTCTTAAATTTGCCGTAGAACCTTCGTTTTTTTTTTTCAATAGTGTTCTGCTGACTCTCCTTTGAGATAGCACTCATCCGTCTGTTTTTCTTTGTCTCCTGCTATGTTAACGGGAAGGGAAAGAGAATAGGTCTTGATACATATGAGCGATACAAACACCATTGGACCAAGGTTGATGAAATGTGGGTTAATTATGCATCATGCCAACAAACATAACCAGATGAAATGGACTGTCCAGACTGTAGCCTAATAAGTGATTAAAAATGTTAACTTTTGAAGGTCACACAGTTCACCATGTTTTACCCAAAGTCATGACTCACTGCCATTTAAATTAGATCTGCAATAAACGGCTTCTCCTTTAAATTGACATTTAAATTAGGATTTTCTCTCACTTATATATATATATACACACACACACACACACACACACACACACACACACACACACACTTCAAAACTTCAAGGGGATTTTTTTCTATATTACTATATTAAAAATATAAAATTGAAGCATCATAATTGGATGTCTCCAGCTCCAGAGTTAAAACTTGGTTGAAGCACCTTTGGCAGTAATTACAGCGGTTAGTCTGATGAGTCTTTTGAAAGATCCAGCATTTATTAAATTACACTGACCATCAGTGCATCATTAGCAGAGGAAGGACGTTTCATGAGTTATCTTAGCATCTGATTACTAAAGCCTGTCAATGTCTATCTCCAGACCTTTCAAGACATACATGTTTAATACATTTCTTTGACTACCTCAGAACTTATTTGTGCTGGCAATTAATTTTTGATACATGATACACAGCAGGGATAAAGGCACTAATTATTACAAGATAATGGTAAAGCTACTGTGGTATATTGTGGTGCAATTCATCAGACTTATCAGACTTTTACTAGGCTGGCTTCCATTCCGTAGAAGAAAAACAAATAGACTTACTTTTGAGTCCAACCCTCCCTGAGACAAAGTCCTCTAAAGTAACTTGTATGAAATTAAGAAATGGGAAGCGTTGGATTGTAACTACATTCAGGTCTATTTTAAGTGGAGCTATTTGTTCAGTGCCCACCTCTGCAGGTCTACCAGCCAATCGTGGCCAAATATATAATAATATAATCAAGGACATCATAAATAAAGCCCTTGTAGCGATCATGGGGGGAGGTTCAATAGATAGATTAAATTATCCAAATATGAAGCCATGAACTCAAACTGTCATCAACAACGCGGGTTGAAACATAGGGGAAGTTAAATAAATAAACAAATCATTCCCATAATGCCCAGGTACCGTAGGGTGAATAATTTTAAGTAAAAAATAATCACAGTGGTTAGCCAAATAATCAGCAACTCAAAAACCCGATTGAGTAGACTAATCGGGTGCTTTTGCACCAGATTAGCCTCCTCAACCAAGTCAGGTCTGCTGAAAAGCGTAAAAAGTTGCTAAAATGATCCCAACGCGGCAGGGCCCCTGCTGTGTTAGAGCACATCGATCTGCGGTGATGAATCTGCAGAGAGGACAACAAACCAAGAGAATGGAAACGGGAGCAACCTCCACTCAGCAGGCTCATTCATGGAATATCAGGTCAGACTTTGCATGAACAAACCACCGAAAACAAACACCAACACACACACAGCAGTCATTCCACCCTCTCTGAGGAATCACCCGAGCTCAAGCACACAACCAGTTGTCAGCCAACACTCTCTTCATTTTCACACAGGCGAGGTAGGCTATGGCCGGCTGCCTCTACCTGCTCGGCACATCAATGTCCCTCCCTAATGCATAGTTAGCTGAGCCATTTCCCACTACCCTCCCCTCTTTGTGTTGCACGCGTGGTGAGAGCTAAAAGACACGGACAGAAAGTCGGTGGGCAGGCTGGGCAGCGGCAAGGCAAGGAGATGGTTTCCTCTCAATGAGTCCCGGCCCCCCCTGGTCGAGAGCGGTGTCGTCAGCCAGCCGCCCCAAGGATAGATTAGCTCCACTTCTGGAATTCCAATAAGGACCTGGAGAGAGGGAGCCTGAGAAGTGTTGCTGAAGCCTTGGTGGAACAATGAGGCTGGATGAAAGAGGGTTCTATTACCACCATCTCTGCTCCAGCCCTTCCAAGGAATTTGGTAATGTATCGCGCCAGTGACAGAAGGCCCAGAGCGCAATGAATGCAGTGCAGTGGCATTACTCCCATAAACTCATCACCTGCAACGACTTTAGGGTGTCCATTATCAGTATATATTACAGGTGTTTGTTGAGGTAGTACGTTGTGTATAATTCGTGGTTTCTCCCTCTAGTAGCCCCGTGGTGAGGCCATTCGAGCTCGCTGACCTTTCCAACAGCCAAGCCTTCATAGAATATGAATGGTTGCTGTTGATGTATTTGCATATGTAAAAGACGGCTTTTTTTCTGAGCACGTGAAAAAAAAACAATCATTGAGGAACCATGGTAAATGCCACAGGAGAATCATTTGAAACTTGTGTTGCTTTAATCAAATTCGGTACCTTGGGTATAGTGACTTTGAAAACAATATACAGTGCCTTTGGAAACTTTTCAGACACCTTAACTTTCTCCATATTTTGTTGCATTATAGACTCATCTATAACACAACATAATTATTATTTGGTTGCCATCGATCTATACAATGCCGAAGCAAGAAATCCGTGCCAACGTAAAAAAAAAAAAAGCAATTGAAATCTCTGCAATCTTCAGGTCTCCCCGCAGATGTTCAATGGGGTTAAAGCCCGGGCTGGATCACTCAAGGACATTCAGAAATTTGTCCAGAAGCCACTTGGCTGTGTGCTTTGGGTCGCTGTCACACTGAAAGATTAATCGTTGCCCCAGTCTGAGGTCCTGTGTGGTCTGGATCAGGGTTTCTTTATTTTGCTCTGTTCATTCTTCCCTCATTCCTGATAGTTTCTCAGTCCCTGCCAATGAGAATAATTCCCATAGCATGATGCTCCCACCACAATGCTTCACCGTAGGGATGATCTTAGCTGGAAACGTGTGCCTCCCTAAATCTTGTCCAGTCAATAGAATTTGCTACAGGTGATCTCCAGTCAAGTTCTAGGGACATCTAGGAAGAACACAGGACGCACCTGAGCTCAATTTGGAGGGTCATGGCAAAAAGTCTGAATATTTATGTAAATGAAATATTTCAGTTTCTCATTTTCAATAAATTGAAGGTTTTCTAAAAACGTGTTTGTCACTTTGTCACTAGTTTCTGGTTATGGTTTCTAGATTGATGATCAAAATATATATATGTAATCAAATATTTGATTGCATATAGATACTATGAATTCATTCAATAACAAAATGTGGATAAAGTGAAGGGGTCTCTGGATCCTTTCCAAAGGCACAGAATATAAAGTGCTAAAAAAGTTATGAACAATTGAGCTATGAACTATGAGCTTTTCTTCTTGTAACGTCTCGTATTGAGTTAGAGGAGCATAGTGACCAGTATTACAGAATCGCTATTCACACAATTTGCAAAAGACATTTGAAAATATTATCCATTTATTTTACACAGTCTGGAGGACCATTCATTCTATTTAACAGCAGCCTTTAGAAAAAGTACAAAAACAGAAAATGTAACCAGATTTGTGCCATATAGTGAAGTCCCAGTGTGTATCATCAATAACTATGGCAAGATTGCCTTGGGCATTAAAACACATTTTCTGTTAAAAATAAAAGATCTAGTTCCAATTCCCACAGAAATTCCAAGTAAACTAAATACTTGGGATAAGATCAACTAAGGTGAAAGTGTCTAAAGACATTTTGTAATAATTACCATCAATTCAACCTGGGCAGTTCATTCTCCTTAGATCTCAGGACCTCGTCTCTGTCACAGTACTTTTTTCTCAGGTTGGCACTGATTGTATATCGAGTCCTACTGCTTGTTCTTATTGGACAGCTCCATCCCTGTTTCACTTGGTTTCAATACATTTTCTACCAAACTGAACATAACCCTTAATTAGGCCTAAAAAACCCCTGGAACGACGAAACAAAAAAATATCCAGGCAGTCCCACCCAGTTTCAATACATCTCTCTTGTAAGGCGAGACTCAGACTGATTTACTGGGTGTCATGGTAACCTCCGGGCCCATGTATAGCCACACCCACCAGCATGTTGTTCTTGGGGGAGCAGCTGTCCGGCTCCATGGTCATCACCCTGACAGAGTACCCGCGAGCCTCCGCCGCCCGGGCGCGGTCCAGATCCACCAGACCCATGCACTGCTTACCTGGAGGGGGCCAAAGTGCACAGTTTACCGGACATCACGTGACAAAAATACAAAAGGTACCCGACGACACAAGACAAATGAATAGGACTTTTTTGTTACTGTTGTTCTAATCCTTTTGAGAATGCGCTGTCATGTTGACACCCAGTGAAGGACACATCGTATGTACAGTAAAAGTGGATGAATCCCGGGCCTCTTTATTCTGCCATGACAATCTGTTTGCAGTACAATGAGATGAAGCACCTCAGCCAGGATGTGATACTCTCTCCCGTCATGAATACATTTCCCACCAGTCCAGACCCGCCCAATCACCGGTCACCTTGTGCCTTCCTATCATACGTCGGGATCGCTTCCACTGGCAGACCCCCATCAAAACTTTACAAGGCTTTAAATGGCTTTAGCCCACTGAAAATACATTACTCTGCTTGGTGCATCAGAGGCAAACCCTGACAGACAACGCACCTCTGTGGCAGTCAAAAGTCCAGAACAGACCGGCTTAGATCTGCCAGGCTCCGGGAATAACCCGGTAAGTGTACATTGAGGAGAGGTTGAGACGGGGGGCTCCAACAGCAGGAATGTGTAAGGGCAATTCAAGGTGAAGGGCTACCAGGCTCTATCATCAGTATGTTGGAATGGGAAAACCAGTTAGACCCCAGGGACTGGATGAAAGACCAGCATTTTACCAAAACGCGCCTCTGATTCCTGGCTGTGACCCATCTCTTAGCTATGCAGATATGCAAAGAAATGACAAGTTCACAACAAACTTTCAGGTATAACAGCTGGCACAAGCACTGTGTATTTGACTATTGGAACATGGACCCAGGTACTGAGGGCATTTGGTTTAATGGAGATGGAGTGGTAACAGGTGAAGGGAGAGAGAGAAGGTTAAATCGTGGAGGTGCCTCTGCCCTGATCTACCAGTGAGTGCTGACTTTATAGGCTCAACATCTATCAATCACTGAGGTATTGACTATACAGTGTAAAAGAATGTTTCTGCAATGAAGTCAAAATAACTACTTTTATCAAGTCAAGTCCATTAAATGTGTGTTGATTTGACAAGGGGAGTTGACTTCAACTCAATTCAAACTACAAAACATTTGAAATCAAGTTCGCTTGTATGCATACATGTATTACAATGCAATTATTGAATCTAAGAAAACAATCCCAAGGGAACTGACTACCAAATTCAGTTAGATGGGCACAAATGTCAAGTTGACTTAACAATGTTACATTAGTTAATACATTAACTACATGTAATGTGGACATAACATTGCAAATTGATTCAACTCTAAAGAGTCAACTTCACCATTAGTCAGTATAACTGTCTTATTTTTTACAGCATACAGACTGCTGGAAAGAGAGCATTAGATCCATCTAACACTTCCTGTTTAACTTTGTATTCAGCATGAACCAACCTCATTACAGTAAAAGAACATTAGTGGCCACTTGTAAGGGGTCCGTGTTAAACGGCAGCAATTATTGTGAATACTTACTGTGTTTGTGTGGCTCACGTGAATAGGAGAAAGAGAAAGAACATGTAGGCGGGTTACCTATTAAACGTCGTTCTGGAGGCAGTTGGACAGCTGTCTGGTCTGCGAAGCGGCAGAGGATCATGTGCTCCTGAGTGAAGGGAGAGCCCGGGGAGACAGGAGGGAAGAGGATGTTAACCCGTCAGATAACACACGGACTTCAACGCCAAGCCAAGCAACAACATGTTAGAGCCAGGCCTTAATTAACCATCTGAAGATGTATTGTGCCTCATTAGAGCCACCTCTGGAAAGTCAAGGTTGTTTCACACCATATGATGACTTTGATCCTTATGTTGCCCCCCCCCCCACCAAAGACAAGAATAACAACCCCAAAAACAGCTCCTTCCTTTCCTACCTTCCTTCCATCCTTCCTTCCTTCTTTCCCCTCTAACCCGAAGGTAAAAACCCATCCCCAGGCGAACACTAGCCATCTTCAAGCTCTAACGAATTTGATTTTTCACCGGGAAAGAGTCAGGAGTGTACCGTCGATAGCCGAGGTGCAGCCACTCTGACTTAGCAACCAGCACCAACACCTCACGTTATTAGCGTTCTATTACAGACACAGCATGCCATTTGTCATGGAGCTCTGCTGTCAACCTGTTTAACTAGCTTAGGGGGAGCACACCCAAGACTTATTGGTTCGCTGAGGTACAGTAGCAGTGAAGTGCTATATCGGTTTCTGTTCTGTGCCTGGTTGTGGTGTTAGACTGAAGAGGAAATTTACCATCTCTTCAAAGACAATGGAAGCTGATATAAAAAAATGCATTATTTTTATTTCTGAAAGCCAAGCAATTATGACCCGCAGCCTTCATCAAGGTTTCAAAGTGGAAATAAAAAAACCTAGCTGCAGTAATAAAACCATTCTTAGCTATGATGAACAGAAAAGCTCTGAAGGGACAGGTTGAAAATGAAAAATAATGGGATAGTACAATTATTGTGATGATTTGGCACGGAGAGAGGTTTAGAGAAACAGAACTTGTAGGGTAACTGACGGAAAATGAATATGGTTGCTTAAATGGAATATTGATTTCTCATCACATGGCAAAGTGCTTGTGTGCATATTTCCAGACTTCAATTATGCCAATGTGATAAAACATTTTTGTCAAAGTATCTTGAAAACTAGACACAAAGTGGCTGACAGCATGCACAAAAAATGTAATATCTGTGACAAAATATAACCACAGGCAAAAACATTTAATCCTAAAATACACAAGATAGATTTTAAGACAGAGAGAGTAATCTTGATTATATAATCCATGACTATAAAACACAATGTTAAGACGCTATTTCCTGCCCAGAATGCACCATTACAGAAATGATTCTCCCATTCTCCCTAGCAAGAGTCAAGATCATTTGCTGACCTATCTGACCAATCTCTTGTCATGGTGAAGACCAATAGAATGCTAGGTAAAAACAGAGTGAACCTAGACAGCTGTGCCTCAGCTGAGTGGAGAATTGACTGAGGTCATACATCTTCAACGGGTTGATAATGCTAATAGATTGATAACCCAATCATCTCTTCCCGGAGTTCAGTGCAATGTCAGTGTGAAGTGATAAGACTTGAGATGTGTTCTGATCCGGTATTATTTCCTGAGCTTACATACACACTTGCTTTCTCCTAATGAATACGGTCGACTCCAAGGATGGAAGCTCCAGTATGTGAAGGTGTATCCAAGGTATTGCAATAGAAGTGAAACTGTAACTTCCAGAGAAATCTCTGAAAAAGATGGGGTTATTTCCCAGGATACATTCAGGATAAAATCAACAGGATAGCTATTTCTAAGGATGGACTGTCTACAATACATTTCTGCCAAGAATTGGAGAAAGTAAAAAAATGTGACTATGACTGCATTTGGAATTATACCTGTCTTTTGAATGTGAAATAGGGTCAGGCTCAGAGTAGAGAACCATTACAGCAGTACTGTCAAAAGCCAACTCGGAAAATACTACTGATCTAGGCAGTAAGTGTTTATTTGCAAAACATTTAATTAAAATACATAATAAAAAATAAAAAAATTTAATGTATTGTCCACAAGATAACATCTTGACTGATGGATATTTTTTGAGAAATTGGTCAGTAAATGTAGTGGAAGACCCCAAAAAGCTGTCAGCATCTAATGAACAGTTCTTGAAGGCACTTATGTCAGGGAGAGGAGAAAATCCAGTGAAGCGCTTGCTCAACATCTAGCAGAGTCATCTTGCACCAAGTTCACGCTTCAAGCATGAGAACAAGTCTTAAAGAAATGGCCTAGTAGAGCGTGTTACAGTGAAGAAACCATCATACAATCATTCTAATGATGTATAGAGTTTTTACAAGCAAATAAACAATTACTGCCAAATAGCTTAAAAAAATTCTTAGGTAGGCTATGACACATGCACAGTACTGTAGAACCTTCAGAGTTTATAATCTCTATTTAGAACCTCTTCAGTGGTTATAAACTCTATATGCAACCTCATCAGAGTTTATAACCTCTATAGAACTTATACAGACAATATAACATAGAACCACTTCGGATGTGAGAGTCTCATTATGCTTTATAACTGTGGAGTCAAAACTGTCATAGTCTATGTAGGACACAGCTGTTCACAATTACCACAGAAAAGTTACGCAGAACTGACAGGCGGAAAGTAACGTGTATATAGTTCTTTGATTAAAAGAGGTTTTATTTGATATTCAGTGTAACTGGAAACTGATATGAAAACTAATTAAACCTACCTTATAGCTCAGTGTCTCCAGAAACTTTTTGCTGCAAAAAGAGAATGTGAAAGAATTAGATATTTTGGGAATAATGCCAAAAGAAATATAAATATGTAAAACTTGACATTTTCAGGATATCAGCATATGTTTTTCTGTAGAAAACATATTGCATTGTGCTATGCAACAGGGAAGTGTATATTTTTCCCATTCACTTATTAATATGCTGAGACAAATACCTTCTCTTTGGGAATACGTAGTGTTGATATAACAAAAAGCTTTTTTTGATCGTTTATGATAAGGCTGATACGGTACATAAACAAAAGCAATGCTCATCTCCTCTGACTATCTTCAAATCTCTCCCAGTGAATCAGGGATATTTTTAGGCCTCTTACAGAAAGGTCTTTGTCTAGTGGCATGAGAATCTGCTGGCAGCTCTTTTCTGAAGTTAAAGAGAAGCGACTAAGAGCTTAAAGCAAACTAACAATCAAAATGGCACTAAAGAAGTCAAGGGCAATGTTCCCTACAAGCAGTGTGCATGCTCACCCACGCAGCAGCACTGTCATGCAGAAGAAATGCCAGCCCGCACAGACGCACAAGACTAACCTCAGTTTGCCCAATTAGTTAGCACTGTTGTAAACACTTAATGATTGATTAATTTTATTTTGTAAAGATTTTTTATGCATCGTACAAACCAATACAATGCAATTTACAAATACCAATTTGGCCTACGGTGTTAGAGACCAAGGAAAAACACTTGATGTTAAGTTCTTATGTAAAACCATTTGAAGTGTCATGGAATGCTGGACTGTTTTGACCCGCACATGTTTCTAAAAAAGTATTCACCCCACTCAAACTTTTCCACAATTTATCATTTGAAAAAATCAAAATGGATTTGTAATCAGAAGATTTTGCCACGTCAACACAAAAAAATGTAATAATGTGAAACTGAAAAATATATGTTTCTAAAGTAATTGCAAAAACAAAACTGATAATTGATTGCATAATCATTCACTCCCTTCAGTCAATATGTGGTCAAGGCACCTTTGGCAGCAATTACAACCATGAACAAATTTGGACGCAGAAATTATACCCTGGTCTTCTTAGCAAAATTATTCAAGCTCTGTCAAGTTGGATGGGGACCTTAGGCAAACATAAATTTTCAAATCTTTCCACATATTTTCAATTGGTTTGAGGTCCGGTCTTTGACTGGGCCACACCAGGACATTCAGCAGGTTTTCTTCTAGGATTTCTCTGTACTCTGCATCCATTTTGCCCTCCATCTTCACAAGCTTCCCAGGCCCTGACAGAGAAAAGCATCCCCACAGCTTGATGCTCCCATCTCCATGCTTCACGGCAGGGATGATGTCCTCAGGATATGTGCGGTGTTAGGCTTGCACCAAACATAGTGCTTAGCATTTGAGAACAAAACACTTTATTATGGTCAAAAGACCATAGAATCTTCATCCACTTGGTCTCAGTTTTCCACATGCCTACTGGCAAACTAGCCAAATTTGTTGTTGTTTTGCACTCTCCCATAAAGACCTATTTTGTGAGGCACCCGGGCTATTGTTATATAGACAGTGTCCTCAGCTCAGCCGTGGAAGGCTATACTGTTCCTCTTTTAGAGTTGCCATAAGCCTCTTAGTGACCTCCCTGACTAGAGCCCTTCTAGCGCTGATACTCAATTTTTGAGGCCCAGTTGTGCTGTATTCTCTTAATAATGGACTTCACTGTGCTCCAGGGGATTTTCAATGGCTTGGACATGTCCTCCCCCTGATTGGTGCATATGAAGAACTTTATTCGCGACTTAATTTGAATGACTTCATCTTCATGATATAGTATTTGTTAGGAATTTTACAAACCAACTGAGGGACCTCCCAGAGACCGGCATATTTAACCGAAAATGATATGAAACACCTTGATTGCACACAGGTGGACTCCATTCAACTAATTATGTGATTTCTAAAGACAGTTGCAGCAAAGTTAATTCAGTTAATTAAGGCGTGTCATAGCAAAGGGGGTGAGTACTTACGCAATCAATTATTTTTACTGTTTTCTATTTGTTATTACTTGAAATAAATTCACAGATTTTATTTCTCACTTTGACATCACAGCACTTTTTATGTTAATTAGTGGCAAAATAAGATTAA
Source organism: Esox masquinongy (assembly GCA_016801175.1). Classification (NCBI taxonomy): domain Eukaryota; kingdom Metazoa; phylum Chordata; class Actinopteri; order Esociformes; family Esocidae; genus Esox; species Esox masquinongy. The sequence continues at coordinate 28,890 of JACXGI010000093.1, forward strand.
AAACATTTTGATTTCATGTTATAATACAATGAAATGTGGAAATGTCCAAGGGGGTGAATACTTTTGACAATCCCTCTAGGATGCTGTGGACTATATCAAAGAAATCAAGAGCCATTTCTATTAGAAAATGGGATTTTCTAATTTCTGCTCACAAGACCAGAAATTTGCTCAAATGTGTTAGGGAACTTTAGTCAAGGATCATGTCACAGCCAGTCAGACTATTGATCAAGGAGTCTATTTCACTAGGCCAACGTTAGCTTTTCTGTCAAAGATGCCATCATTGGAGAGTGGTTAGTCTTTTAACTGAGTAAAGCAAAGGATGAGCAGGTGCTGGAAATAAAAAAAAGCAAAATGAAAGAGAATTCAACCAGGCAGTTCTTCAGAGGTTTCTCAGTTTTTAAACGCGTACTAAAACACCTGGGGATTTTGCTTGAAATGTTTACACTTACAGACTCTTTCTAAAAGTTCATCTTCATAAAAACGGCCTTAGAATGAACTAGGCAAAGCTGTGGTGCCGAGTAGTGTGAATATTGAAACCGCTACTTAGCTCTTACGCATACAGTTCCGTCGGAAAGTATTCAGACACATTCACTTTCTCCACATTTTGTTGTTATAGACTTAATTTCAAACTGATATTTCAGTTTTTCTATTCTCAATAAATTGGCATATATTTCCTAAAAAAGTTTTTCGCTTTGTCATTATGGGGTATTGTGTTACAAATAAATACATATTTAAAACGTTTTTAATTAAGTCCATAACAAAAGAAAATGTGGATAAATTGAAGGGGTCTGAATGCTTCTGAAGGCACAACACCTAATAAATTTAGCTATGCCAGTTCTAATAAAATAAAGGAGGCCTTGAGTCCATGCTCTCTTAGGAAACCAGGCTTTGAGGCGATTGAATGTGGTGTATATATCTGTCCTCAGTTCCAATGCCCACCACTTTACACACCAGTCAGTCCACGGAGGGCTGTCATGGCAACAGGAACAACACCAAAAACCTAGGTCCAACCTAATGTTCATGCCCTCAAGCACTATTTAGATTCTTTGGATTATACTTCAGCCAAAGAAAATAGGTAGACATCAAATTCAATAGTTGGTCCGTCTCGGCCCCAGAATGAAAGGATCAAAAGTAATTTTCGGTCTGAGAGGTGATTCTTGTTACCCGAGTTATTTGGTTTTGGAGTCATTTTTTACTCTGTCATACTGTGGCAGAAGTAGTACATCGAAAGCTCATTCTCCCCATGTTCATTGATTGGACTGAGACGGAACAGAAAACCGCTGGTGTTATAGCAGGGAAACAGAGGTCAAACTTGCTGTGGTACCTAAGACAGAGACCAAAACAGACAGATAAGGAAGCGGGCAGCGAGCTAGCTGGACAGGTGAAACAAAACCGAAAAGTCAAGACAGGTAGAAATGGTTGGCAAACACAGGAATGGAAAGGATGCAGAAAAATGGGCACAGAGACAGATAAACACACGTTGGTACATAGGGAGAGATTTAGAAAACAGACGGTGAGACAGACAAACCTTCTGGGAAAGGTGAACTTGAGTGTGTTCTGAATGAAGCCGTAGCAGCAGGGACTGACCACGAAGCCTGCTCCTGCCTGGACACACTGTTCCATCACCATGTCGGTCGCCACGCCACATGCATGTAGGGCCACCTATACGGAGAAAACAGAAACATTAACACAGTTTGATACACACAGTAACACACGCACATACATATATGTTCTCATTATCACCACGCTGTTTCCGTACAACTCATTGGGAAACATTTTGGATAACAAACCAAACCCCTGAGGCAAAACAAAACACCAAACTGAACCGTTTATTAAAACCCACTGACTAAACAGTGAAAGAACCAATGCCTTTTGAAGGTGAACGTGCCGCGGAAGATGCGGATGCCCAGAGGTAGAGTAAACAAACTCTATGAGTCTTTTAGCAGTGGAGGCACGGAGGGACCGGATTTCCCCATTGAGCAGGTAAACCGTGCATGACGCTCTGCATCTCGCTAGTCATTAGTACAGTGGTGGTTACAGATTGCTGAGAGAGAGCGAGAGAAAAAAAGAAAGAGAGACAGAGAACAAGACCCTCTGGGACATTCTATTGAAGCAGACTGTTTTCCTGGTCCTGGGGACCCACTACGCATCGTATTCAATAATTTGTTTTTGGGGATTAGCATTTTGTGATAAGTTGACAAATAATTTCGGTTTTGCTGGTTCGGTCTGAAATGCACTAAATTACCAGCATGTTTGGGGGTACCTAATGAGGTTAGGGACATGTTGGATTACATTGTTACGGGGAAACCCTCACCGACTGGGAAGAAAGAGCCCAAACAAGGAAGTGCATGTCCACAAACTGTAAATACTAGCTCTTCTCAATCTCCACTCAAGCATAGTCGCCCAGTCAAAAACAGCTAGCATCCTCGTCTTTTTCTAATGTAGGATACAGAAGTGTGGTGTTGGGAACAATTTAAAAACCCCCAGAGACAATGCTGATGATCAATGTTGATTTGGCCAAATCCATTTCCAAAAGATTTGGTTCAATGTGCGAGACAACCTGTTCAAAGACTTCAAATTTGAATCCATCTCTAATCCCTTGCTAAAGAGACATCAACGTCCGTCCTTCTGTGAAAAACGTCCCCCGATGTTACTGTTAAGTCCAAGTCCAACGCACAGTCACAAGCTTAACGCTATAATCCGCCCGAGCATTAAAATATACCACCCAAACATCCGCATTGTGGCCGTCTCTTTCTGTGTTTGATTGCAATCTTTCTAGAAAACCACATTCTTTAACATACATACATACACCCCCATCTCCTTCTGTGGTTGTGTGAGAAAGCTTTAGAATACCGCAGCCAGGGATTCCCAGAGAGAGCTGGCCGGGATCCAGAGAAACATTAAGGCAGCCTAGAGATTCAAAAGGCCTTACTCCGCTGGATTGGCCACCACCGTAACGCTAGAGCGCCGTTTCCCTAACCACCAGTGCAAGCCTCGGCTCTGGAGCACTTCTGAGCTGGTTGGCCCCAGCTTTGCCTGTGTTAAGACAGATTCTAATAGGGCCCGACTGCTACAACTCTCTTGGAGAGGCTTCAGTCATTTGTCCTGGAGACGTAATGTATTTCTTTTCTTTGGTTTTCATTCCAGTGCAAGAAGTCAGTATCTCGTTAACCTTACTCTGAGAATATAGGCAAATTCTGGGTAAACAGTGTTTTTCGGGTAGCGCAGGCAGTGTGTAAAGTGCAAACAACGATGACATTCCCAAGACCACAGGCAACGTCAGCACAATCAGCTCCAGCAGGACAGTGCTACTAGCCACATATTGGTAACACGTTCCAAGACCTAATCCTGCCTTTTTATCATTGGCCATCTTGGAAGCCAGCCGTGCTCATTGTAGTAATGAGATAAAGATGGAGGTTCTTCCTGCCAACCAGATCAGAGGAATTTTGTTTTTGTCAGTTTTGCACTGCTGAGGAGGAAGCGCTCAAAAAATTCTAACTTTATTCTCGAAACACTTGGGAGTGTGCTACTTTAGGCATTTGTATCGGTTACTTACTCAAGTGGGAGCGTTGCAAAGGAAAACACAGATCTTGACTAAAACTAAACAAACTATCTCAAAATGAAAAGGAACAGTCCACGCACAGAGCAGGTTTCTTTTAAGCCAGAGGCTTCTGTGCAGGCCGGTATAAATAATGGATTAATGTGAAATGATAAAGGATTGAGGGGCGTTCAAAAACAGCCGTCTTTATTAGTATCGTCTGTCTGTTGGGGGAAGGGCCGGTGAAGATCTTATGAAAGATTCTGCCTGAAAATGTTTTTGCACTATTCTTTGCGAGAGTAAAAAGAAAATCTTTTTTTAACAGTGTAATTAATTAAGACCAGGCATTTGAAGACAGTGGGCTGAAATATGAACTCGGAATCTTACACAGATACATTATTCATGGATATTGCAGTGTAAGCTGTGCGCGAACACACACACACACACACACAAAACCTTGAACCCCCCTGCCTCCCAAAAAAAAAACATCCCAGCGAAGCACGAACAATACATCACAACCCGTGGTCATTGGTGCTTATTACACCTGGTATTGACTCTACTTTTTTTCCCCCTTGAGCCACCGTTGTTACTTTCAACACATCGCGGTTCATTTGCACTCTTATCAAATACTGTGTCAGAGAAAATATGTACCTGCCAGAGGGCCCTGGGTAGCTCTGTCAGGGCCGAGAGAGGAGAGCCACCCAGGAACACATGGCACTGAGCTGCTCTCACTCCCACTGCTCTGCCCTAAAGCTCATCTAACCGTTCTGAGCAGACAGAGATGGAGGTGGTGGGGTTAATCAAGATGGAGACAAAATGACAGACAGAGAGACAGAGAGAGAGTTAGTGAGGGAAAGAATGGGAGCGGGTGTACAGACACTGAAGACAGCTCCGGATCAGATGTTCTCAG
>JACXGI010000093.1:42473-54513 GCA_016801175.1 Esox masquinongy
CACACACACACACACACACACACACACACACACACACACACACACACACACACACACACACACACACACAGCGTGGTGGAGAGAGCGAGTGAGGTGGTGGCCTCCACGCTGTCGGCCTACGGTATATTCTCATCACGACAGAACAAATAAAACACATCGTAGCGTTCGTCATAGTTCCACGCCTCGGACCGCTTCATATTAAAAAACGTCTCCCAGAAGGAGACATGGGGTTGAATGAAAAACAGAAGGAGACGGGAACCATGTCAGGAACGACTGAGTGACAAGAAGCAGAAATAGCCTTTCGCTCGGACGAGTGATTCAGGTTCACGCCTGTACTCCGCTAAAGAGCCCCACCCTCCTACGAGGCCTATATTGAGCACTACTCCTATATTGAGTGCCATCGGAGTTGAGGAGTGCTTCTGCGTTTTAACTGACAATTGCCATGCAAGGTGAACTGACAATTCAGGCAGCGTGGGATGACATTCAGGCAGCGTGGGATGACATTCAGGCAGCGTGGGATGACATTCAGGCAGCTTTGAATGTGGGAGCGATCCAAGGGGCCCAGTCGCAACAGGGCTGATGTGAACGTCTGTGTTACCCGGGAAACAGCGTAGAAAACCTAGACACGGCTCCAAAACGATTCCACTGGATGTCGTTGATGCACAACCCCGCTTCCAAAAAAGTTGGGACGCTGCATAAAATGCAAAGAAAAACGGAATGCAAACATTTATCCATATATTTATTTGAAAATAGAACAAAGGCAACATTTTAAATTTTATGTTTTTTGGAAAAACACATTTTGACTGTTTGATGCCAGCAACACGTATCAAAAAAGTTGGGACAGGGGCATGTTTACCACTGTGTTATATCACCTTTTTTTAACAATACTGTGTTTGGGAACCAAGGAGACCAATTGCTGTTGTTCTGAAACAAAAATGTATTCCTATTCTTGCTTGATATAGGATTTTAGCTGCTCAACAGTTCAGGGTCTCCTTTGTCGTATTTTTCATTTCATAATGCGCCAACTGTTTTCAATGGGTGACAGGTCTGGACTACAGGCAGGCCAGTTTAGCACCTGGACTCTTTTACTATGGAGCCATGCGGTTGTATCACGTGCAGAATGTGGTTTGGCATTGTCTTGCTGAAATAAGCAAGGCCTTCCCTGAAAAAGACGTCATCTGGATGGCAGCACATGTCGCAGCACATCCTCTGTGGTCTCTCTCCTCTTCAGACAGGAGGACGTCCATGATTCCCAAAAATAATTTCTAATTTTCATTCGTCAGACCACAGGACAGTTTTCCACTTCCATTGCTTCAGTCCATCTTAAATGAGCTCAGGGCCAAAGAAGGCGGCATCGTTTCTGGATCTTGTTTATATCTGGTTTCTTCTTTGCATGGTAGAGTTTTATCTTGCATTTGTGGATGCAGTGGTCTACTGTGTTCACAGACAATGGTTTTTGGAAGTGTTCCTGAGCCCATGCGGTGATTTCCACTACAGAATCGTGTCTGTTTTTAATGCAGTGCCGCGTGAGGGCCCGAAGATCACGGCCATCCAATATTGGTTTTCAACCTTGTTCGTTGCGTACAGAGATTTCTCCGGATTCTCTGAATCGTTTAATGATATTATGTACCGTAGATGATGAGATCCCCAAACTCTTTGCAATTTTACATTGAGAAACATTATTCTTAAATTGTTGCACTATTTGCCTGCGCAGTCTTTCACACAGTGGTGAAACCCTCCCCATCATTACTTCTGAAAGACTCATCCTCTCTGGGATGCTCTTTTTATACCCAATCATGTTACTGAACTGTTGCCAATTAACATAATTAGTTGTGAGATGTTCCACCAGGTTGTTTCTTTTTTTAGCATTACACAACTTTTCCAGTCTTTTGTTGCTCTTGTCCCAGCTTTTTTGAAACGTGTTGCTGGCATCAAAAATAAAGTGGGCATATATTTTTCAAGAAACAATAACATTCCTTAGTTTCAACATTTGATATGTTGCCTATACTATTTTTTATTCAATATGGGGTTAAAATGATTTGGACATCATTGCATTATGTTTTTCTTTACATTTTACACAGCGTCCCGACTTTTTCAGTAACGTGGGTGCAGAAGAGGCGTGCCTGTTCAGTCGCAACGACTGGGGAATCACGTTCAATCGACAAAATGCTTTTCTCCACCAGTAGTGGGGGGGGGGGTGGATGAGAGGGATGATAGAAGGGGGTCACTTAGTGGCTCACCAACAACAGCTCTAATGTAAGCATGAAAGCGATGTAAGAGGGCAGAACGGGAGGGAGTGAGGGCTTTGTCTGGTGCAGACGGAGAGAGCTGGACGTGGGTCTTTCGTCCTTCTTTTATCTAACCATCTTTCAACTGCAGCAAATAGGAGAGTGAGAGTGGCCCACACGACCCCAGCTGAATAGCTGTAATTGTGCACCCGGCAATTTCCTTTCTGCAACACCCAGCAATTTCTACAATGGTGACCATTGTGACGCGTAATGTATGTCAATCTACATCTAATAGAAACCTATCCTCAACGGAGTTGGAAAACAACCGGATGCATAAATCTTTTTTTCTCCCTTTTACCAAATATCCTGGTATGTAAATATGAATTCAACCTCTCTCGTGATAATCTTGAGAGGGTTAATCAGAAACATGTCAGAAACATGCCAAGCCATCCTCCTCCTTCTCAGACCGTTTGCTAAATAAGGAAGTCAGGGGAATTAGCTGTGTAGGGTGAAAGGCATACATCTGACCGTTATGGCACAGCTAAGACTCAAAACCAATTCGGGGTGGATGCCTCAGCATTGCGATGTAGTGCCTTAGACCACTGCGTCCCCACATCAGGTGTTCAAGGGAAATGAAGGAATTGAGCCTAACAGGGTGGAACTACATCTCAAATCCTCCACATGTGCGGAACTGAAGAAGCGAATCTCCCTTTTTCCCCCATCAGGAACAGTGTTGGCTGTCCCGCTCAGGCATGTTCTTCCCTTGACGACAGTCATGCAATACCCAAAAATCAAGTTATGTAGCGATGTGAATAATGTCCCCAAGAAAAGTCTGCGAAGGCACTTGAGTGGCCAAGCCAAAAGCCCAGACATCAACCCCTTGGAAAATCTGTGGGGGGACCTGAAGATTGTTGACCGACGCTTCACATCCAATCTGACAGAGCTTAAGGGGATCTACAAAGAAGAATGGGAGATACTGGCCAAATTCAGGTCTGCAAAGCTGATAGAGGCAAACCCAAGAAGACTGTGAAGCTGTGATCTTGAAGCTGTGATCGCTGCCAAAGGAACTTCTACAAAGGGCATAATACTTACAGGAGATGTTTTTCTTCATGACTTTTCAATTTATTGACTTTTCAATAAATTGGCAAATATTTAAAAAAAACATCTTCACTTGGTCATCATGGGGTATTGTGTGTAGATTGAAAAAATACATTTCAGCATCAATTAATAATAAATTATGATGCAACAAAATGTGAAGAAAGTGAAGGGGTCTGGAGAGGAACATACATGCTGATCAAATCACTGTTCAGTGGCTAGTTGCCTACACTGTTAACAAGAATCCCCCGCATTGTCACGCCGAAATCTAGACACGCCGACATCTAGACACACTTCATAAATCCAGAGGAAATGACCTAACTACTTTTATTCCCGCCATTGTCCATCCTAATTAAGTGTTAATTAAAAACCTATGGGCCCCTATCCATTTCATATCCACAGTTCATAAGGAGGCACTAATCCTATCATTGTATTAATTAACTCTGAACTGCCGGTTGGGCAGCTGTCTGTGTGGTGCAGCTGGTCTCCTGTAGCAATAGCCTGAGTACAGAACGTCAATCCATCAACACTGCTGGGTTTCGCCAGGGCTGTCGGGAACTGTTATCTCTCAGCATGATGTCCCTCAGCAGCAGGTAGTCTGTGTTAGACCAATGACGTGTTAATCGGCTGCTCCAACAGTTGGAGTTTAGCGTGTCGTCATCAGCTCCGGTTCTAGCCCCACAGGGGAACGCGCCGTTCTCGTTACAGGCCGGGGAGACTTCCGATATTGAACGCGGACCACCACCGGATTGCCAGCAGTCTGGACGGAGATTCCGACAACAGGGTGGGGCAGGACGACAGCCGTTTGGCACGACAGTGTGTTTTAGGAACGGGAGTGATGGGAAGGTGAGAATGGCAACACACACACACACACCCACCCACCCACCCACCCCCCCTGGGAAGGGCAAAGTGCCAGTCCTTTTTCATAACTAACCAGGACCTCAGGCGTTTCCCTGGTTTCGTTGGCCCTTTTGTTGACAGGGGCTTTGTGGGTATGCGTGAGCGCACCCGAGACATTCTTGGCTGGAGGAGAACACTGGAGTAGAGGCTGTAATTACCTTTATTAAGACGCTTGTTACAACATGGCTTTATCCCATTCCCATCATGAGAATCTTAAATAATAGGCATTTTTTAAGGTTTCCGGATATACTATCCAGGAAAACAAACCGAGGCTCAAAGTAATTGTGGTTGTGGCTGGCTACTTATGACTAACAAAAAGCAGTAAAACACCTAAATCTGTGTTATGTTCCATATTCAAGTATCCCTGTCTCGCTATAATTATGTTAACCTGTCCGTTGTTACGGTAACCACAACTGGAAAATCATATATTCTCTTGATTGACAGCATTGAGTACTGCTTCTAAAAGACTGGTAAGGTGGTTTTGTGTGCGTTCTAACAGCTTTGTTGTTTCTCAATCCTTTTCCCAGAAAACAGCAGGGTCAGAATCAGGCCACATGCTGAACCCGACTGAGATTAGATATCTCCTTTCCCATGTGACTGAGCCAAACCAAACCTCACACACACGCACGCACGCACGCACGCCAAACCTCTTCCCACACACACTCCTCCAAAATGCCCTCTATCCGTCCTTCTCATCTCTAAAATTAAAGCTAGACATTTCCGTCTCTTTTTATTTTGGCACACATGCCTCATATTGGTCTCATATCTTCTATAAAGGATGGGCTCAGTTCTGGACACCCACCTTGACTAAAAGCCTCAAACAAAGTCATTTTAAAAAAATCTGCAAAGCTCATGAATGGGGAAGGGGCTGCCCTGGCGCCACACCCCATTAAAACCGTCAATTGAGAAGATAAATGGTTGTGGTGTAAATCAATCGTAATTCTGGTCTTGTCAGTGAGCTCCGCTACCAGTTATGCTGTGAAAGGATTTACTCATAGCCCGGTCAGTGATTAAAGGATTTACTCGTAGACTGGTCAGTGATTGAAGTTGTAATGATGTAAAATATGACAAGATGCTAATTACTGCCTTGACAGAGAGCTCTCTGCAAGCATAGGTGTAGTCAACCAGTGCATGTTTTTGGGATTCCCCCGTGTTTAAACCCCACAGAGGACAATAGGAGAGGAATGAAGTAGGCTGTAGGCTTAATGGCAACAACTAGAGATTCCAGCAGACTGAATATCCGTGGGGATTTGCGCTGCTCGAAATCCAAATTAGGTCAGCTAAAGGTTAGGAATCTTTGAAGGGTTTGCATCAGACTGGGCTACAAGGTTGGGTTTAGGTTGCCAGTTTGGGTAAAAGGTTGAAATTGCCAGATTGGGTGAAGATGGTTCGGTTGACCCGCAAAAAATGAGAGCCTGTCTAGACTTGTAAAAACAAAAGCACTGGACGTCCTCTCTATGCAAATACTGATTGTAATGAAATCTTCACAGGCGGGTGTAGTGGATGCCAAAATAATACAGCAGATGTTGAAAACAACCCCTGCTTATCTAACCACCACCTATATCACTTACCTAACCACCACCTATATCACTTACCTAACCACCACCTATATCACTTACCTAACCACCACCTATATCACTTACCTAACCACCACCTATATCACTTACCTAACCACCACCTATATCACTTACCTAACCACCACCTATATCACTTACCTAACCACCACCTATATCACTTACCTAACCACCACCTATATCACTTGAGCCCAGAGAGGGAACGACAGTCCCACGGCACCGAGCAATTCAGATAGGAGTGTGGAGGGAGAGCAGGACGTCTGCATAATGATTTATTCAGTCCGTCCTCTCACACGCTCCCTTCCGCTTTGAAATTCAGAGCCAATTTATAAACAGCCCCAGCTACAGAGGCCACAGAAATACATATTATTGAAGGCATGCGAGTGTCATCGAGCGCGAGCTCAGAAGAAGATGGCCCACACCCGGGAGCCAGTTGGACCTCATCACAGTTCACCACTGTCCTTACGTGCGTCAGGACAGACAAGGACATTACAAAAGGCCGTGCCCCGTCTTCCGGTCGGTACGAACAATCCCACTTAGACTCACAGGGGTGGAGGTGTTCCAGGGAGATACGCGCTCGGGAAACGAACACCAGCTCGGCCTGATACCAGAAGATGGGAACGCGGCCGTAGGTCAGTGATATCGTAGGCCAAGGTGCTACATGAACTCCTCTGCTGTGTGGCCCTGACAACATTCTGTGGAATGAGAAGAGGGGCCGCCAAAAAAGAGGCCAGGGCCACCCATAAACCCCCTCAGTACAGGAGCGAGATGGAGGTCATCCAAGCAGACAGCCACTCAGGGTGAAGTGGCAACCAGGCATCACACATAAAAACTGCGTGTGCGTGTGCGCGCACGGGCGCATTAGTTAAACAGTGGCCACCCACACCGAACCACCGCTTTGTTTATATTGATGTTGCTGCTTTATAAAATGTAATTCCATCTTCTTTCCAATTGACCTCCCAAACTGTATTCTGCTCACATCGCGGGTACGCTCCGTTGGGAACTGACCCTTTATTTTTTATTTTATTTCATGAATTACTTTTTCCCTGTTGTTTAACCTTCTACCAGGTTCTGCTATGTGGGCAGAATATAATATTAGTGGAAGAGGGAGCTGCTGCTGGTAGAGTGTGTCAGTTTGTGCACGTGTGTGTGTGTGTGTGTGTGTGTGTGTGTGTGTGTGTGTGTGTGTGTGTGTGTGTGTGTGTGTGTGTGTGAGAAAGAGAACTTTACCAGCGTGCAACACATCTGCCCTTGGTGCCACACAAAACTAATGGGCAGGCTGCCAAATATGACAGCTACGACCAGGCCTGTGGGGATTCTTAGCAGCGAATGGACGCCAGGAGGTTACCCTCCCCAGGGCAACGCCACCCTGCTGGGGTCAGCCAGTCAGCCAAGCCTGGGGCTCTGTGGGGCCCGTCACGGGGCTGATACACTGACAGTGATGGCGGAGAAGGATCCCCACTGGGTTCTCTCTGGCACAGAGCTTTTATCTACCACACATCTGACGCCCTGATGCGGTAGAACTCTGACGGGCCTATCAGACTGATCAGAATGTAAACGGGGGGGGGTGCAGCCTCTCTGGGGGGTGGTGTGTTTAGATCTCCGGGATCCGGATGAGCGCTTCCACAGCTACCGTCAGAGGATTACATGCTGGTTCAAAGACACAACAGTTCTGAACCGAGACAGGGCTGAGATTATGAGTACTAATACAGAAATCACGCAAGTAGGCCAACTGAAGACATCCAGTACACAGTCCCTTTCCTCTTACGGAGCCCAAATCACACTCAACTCAATGTAAAAACATGGAAAACACACGTAGGTCTGCCCAGACACTGTGTACCAGCGTAAAATCAGCAACATGTGCATCCAAGGTGTTAAATAACTGATAAAAGAAAGGACGGCTACTTATAAAAGTGAATTTTTCAGGATCTGAGTAACTAAGGAGATTTCATCATGGGTGTTAGCTCAGTGGATAGTTGGTCACTTTCTCGCTGTCAGCAGTTTACTGGGAACACCTGTTGCTGGCAACTGTCAACTGTCCTTTTCACCCGCTTCAAAATGTACAATCTTCTTTGTTTAGAGGTGCTAGGTTCTCTGGCCTGACAGACAAATGTCAATCAAACCAGTATACAGTATCTGTGCCCTGTCATATTGTCCTTTGAGGAATATATTATATTTACAAGCACCTAGGCCTAATAATCAAATCAGTGTTAGAAAGCATACAGTATATTTATGCATAACGTTCTACACTAAAGTATAAAGTGGTTCTTTTCAACAAAATTGCATTTTACGCCTTGTAGAGTGCTTGAAGCGGAGAAAGGCATTTAAAATGTTTCACATTCAATTATAACCTAGAGAAGATTTTTTTTTTCCCAGGCAACACAACCACTTCAGTCAAGGCTAACAGGCAGAAGAGAGTACGACTCAAATACAAGCAAAAACGCAGAAAATTTAAAAGCTCCCAGGTATAAGTCTGGTATGGCTTGTACGAATTCAAGGATGAAGAATTGCACAATACAGAAATGAGGCGTCGCATTGATTTCCTGCCTGTTAGCAACACATTCATAGCCATTAAGATGACAGAAAGCTATAGCCTTGTAAAAATTCACATTCTTAAAACTCAACACAAAGTGGGACATGACCGAATCAAAAGATGCAAAGGAACATGTAATCTATCAATTAAAAGGCACATCAGACTTGCCTCTACAAGGCATTGGTCAATCAATCCAGTATAAATATTGGCTGGTTTGTGGTAGAATGCTGCGAGGGTAAAATGTCACACAATTGCAATGCTAATTGATGGGTTGGAGATAATCCTTTGAAGAACTGCTGTCAAAAGTGGAGGAGCCAAGCCAAGACCTATCCCCTATCAAGTAGGATATCAACAACTGGTAGATAAACCAATGTCTTTGTGCAAGAAGTATACTTGTCTACCATACGTGATTCTGTTTTGTTCAAGTCTTAAAGGTTACAGATTAATGTATTATAGTAAAGGCATTCACATTTCAGAGCTGAAGGAAGCAAGAAGATCCTTGAAAGAAGCATAAAAAAAACAGAATACAAAGCTTGTAAATCAATTATGTCTGCTCCCCAAGAAGCAGTCGCCATGTGTTATCTGAATGGTGTGAAAAACAAGCTTGAACACCACCATTAACGACAGAGTTGTCACTGAAAGAATACAAATTAGGTGGCCAGTATAATGCAGAAAAATAAACTCAAAATGTACAGGGAATATTCACGGAGAACACATATGATAAGAGAAATGCAGCCTCTGATATATAGGCAGTTAAACCCGGGAAGGGGTTGGTGGACAGATAATAACTGCTCATATGCATGACCCATCGTGGGGTGCCTGAATACATCACATGTATGTTGGAAAAATTGCACAAACCACACAGGTGTCTTAGGGCCATTTTGAACCGCTAACCAACGCAGTTTGAACTGGGGAAAGAATCAACTGCTAGACTTGTCAGGCACCTTTATACAGCCTACACATTAGGGCAATATTCATTTTTATAAAACACCCATCCCAGTAATGAGTCAACTAGGTTTAGGTTTTAATATGAGATAAAATTATACCCCATTCTCTCAGTTTGTTGGAACGCAGGGCATTTTCTCCACCACATTTTAAGCAGCCAGGTATCTTTTCCTTGTTTGCTTAGCTTGGATGGCGAAGCCAGGAGACACAGTTTGCTGACACCGAAATGAGCCACCAGAGGAGACAGATAAAGACTTGTTAAAGTGAGTTGCACTGTTTTTAAAAGACACCTTCAACATCTCTCTGTTATATGACAAGTTCCTGGCAGACAGCCTGTGTTTTCTTTAATGGCCGACACAATATCTAGTTGGCAGCGTGTTATTATTACCTTGGCATGAGCGACGGGCAATTTCCCATAAACCTCTTCTCGTCTTTCTTCGTAGCAATTTGAGATCTGAAATGGCGTGCTTGGTGTTGGCCCTCGGAGGATTTTCTATGGGCACAAGTATACTCACTTTTGACCATATGGCCATTAGGAGAATCTATGAAGCTGAGGACTAAAAGAAGAACATACTTGGGCCAGTCTCAACATTGTGTGGATGGCAATCAATAGCCTTGAGGAAGTACATTTTCACAGCAAACAAAGTTTAATGTTTTAACCAAAATCACTGATGCACTAAAACACTGGGGGACACTGTGACCAGCACTGTGGTGACATAGCAACAGAAACTGGTCTGTATGCAAACTCACAGAACATAACATAGCAAACCGTCGTGAAGAAATATGTAATAGAAAGGCTTTGGGAAAATGTGCAGAGTTCAAAAGAACAAATTCCCCAAAACACTTGTTTGAGGGACACGCTGTAGCTCTACACTAAAGCAGTGCGGATTATGGTAAGGCCACAAACACAGAGCTTAACTGCATTTGGGCTTCTGAGTTGCGTAAAACGACAAGCAATAAACAAAAACATAAGTGTTAGCAACGGTTTAGCTGGGGAGGGCAAGGTTGCCCATTGCACTGGTATGGAGGACTGCACATTTAAAATATTACGCTACAGGTGGATGAGTGCAACCAGAGGAAAGACCATCATTCAAGCTTGGAAAACTACCAACAATTTGTCAGCTGAAAATGTTTGCTTTTGCATATACCAGTTTGCTTTAGTCTATTTCAGTGTAGTGGGATGAGAAAGTGGCAACATGAAAACCTAAAAGGAATGAAGGAAAAGACAAAGAGGGAAACAAATCTGTCAAAACATAATGTACTTTAGTTTAGCTTCAGGCAATGCCACCTTAAAGGATAAATATTCTACAATCAACATGACAATGTAGGAAAACAAATCTGGTATCTTAGACTTTGTAGGTGGCAAAACAATTCTTTGGGTATTACAAATGGCTTGCCGATGCACAAAGAACATTTCCAATGTGTCACAAACAATTAAAGCATGTCCAACAAAAACAAAACAACATAAATGTTAGGATATCGCTACTTTGAGAGAAAGATTTGGAAAAAGATTAAAAGGGATAACAAGAATGGATTGAAGTGCAAGGTAAGAAAAATCCAAGACATTGTCTTAAAACGACACAACAGCCCATCTGCTCCAAACAACACTGACTAACAGCTAATTCTGCCTCATAGAAAACCCTTCATCCCATCCATACCCAGCTAAACCTGGGAAAAACATCATTATCAACAGATCCTGTCATCTTCACTACAGTAACCCCTTTGTGTTCTCGTTCGGGCTACCATCGTCCCCCTTACGCTCGGTTCAGCGCTGTCCTTGCTGTCAAAGTCGGTGAGTGTGTGGTTCAACCCTTCAGTCGCCATGGAGACCGTGTCGTGATCTTTTGGCCCAGTAACCTTTGTGAAATCCACCCCAAAACCCTGGGCAGCCGGTTGAGGCTGCGCCCCCAGCCCCGTGGAGCTAAGCGCTAACCCCGGGATCAGCAAAGGCTGGCTGCGCACCAGGCCCCGTCCTCCTCCCCTCTCGGCCGCAGCTGGTTCTCAGGCGGGAAAGGCCACTGCCCGGGTTGCTAGATCTAGAGCCCCTCTGCTGAAAGAGATAAAGGGATTCTGCCACTACCTCTGCGGTCATTAATCCGAGCCATCAGGAGGAGACACGGCCAAAACTGAGGGAGTTATAGGGATAAAATGGTTGTCCAGGTCTTCCACTTTCCTGTTCACACTACTTGGCTCTCTCTCTCCCCGGGGACATTCTTTTTGTGAGGGGGGACAGGCCCTCTGTCTAACACCTATCTGGCTCCATTCCTCTAACACTTTCAACCTCTTTGCACCCTCCCTGCTCTCTCGGGCTGAAATCATGTCCTTTGGCACTATCTCTTAGCATTATTTCCAGGGAATGAGCCACTTTGCCTGATTATCGACAGAATTCCCTACTAGTACCCAAATGTCACGTAGACATCTAGTTTGTTTATCCAGACCTGGATATACTTCATGAGCCAGCCAGGAAGAAATAGCAGGCAGGTCACATACGGTACTATTATTAGAGATGAGGATTTGGATGAATCATTATTCCATTATGGTTCGTAGCCAGAATTTAAAAAAATTAGAGGAACATTTTAAATGACACCCATTACTCTGACGTTCATGTGCACATCTCTCCCATAAGTGAATTACTCGCCTGCTTCCTCTTTCAGTTACCAATGGAAACAAAATGGCCACTGGCATTAATTCACAGTGGAATCAGGTAATTGCCTGAAAAGAATCCTTGGTTAGAACATTTTCCGTTCGAACTGTGTTGCCGGTCA
>JACXGI010000093.1:54613-64939 GCA_016801175.1 Esox masquinongy
CACACACACACACACACACACACACACACACACACACACACACACACACACACACACACACCAACCCGCACATCGTCGGGACAGCAGTGTGAGGGCATGGAGGGGGTTGAGGGGCCAAACTCCAAAAGGAAGTTGAAAAGAACACAAGATACCTCAGACTTCATCGCGCCAACGTTTACACACAGCCCATTGTTCCTGACCGTATAGCACAAGGCATGTCGCATGGAGGCACCAGCAACGCCTCAACCGGAAAAATAAACAACGCCCACGTTTTTTCAAAACCGCAACCGCGGCTATGAAGGATTCGCAATCTAACGCCACCTCGGTTTGAACCCGAGACATCCGACATCACCTGCTGCTGCATTGTTCTTCCTGCCCACCCGATTCAAAATAACCGTGCCATTCGTTTGATCTTGCTAAACAACGTGAGGAATGCTAGAGTCCGCGGCGGCTTGTGGAGGAGTGAGAGAAAAAACTGGAGTCTGAGGGCGGGGCTTGGAGGCAGGAAGAGGGTGAGGGCCACTGACACGGCAGACGCCAGAGAGAAGGTGAGAGGAGTCAAAGAAAACACTATCGCTGGTGCGTCACAGTGACGTCCGTGACAGGAGAGGGAGAGAGACAGTCAGGGGTTAAGAGAGAGAGAGACAGAGCAAGAGATTGACAAGACATAACATGGTCCCCTCTTGGTCCTGCCCAGGGGAAGGGCACCCAAACCTACCGCCTGTGACATCATGGTCTACTTTCCTCAATTTTGGACACAGATACACACACGGACACACACACACAGACACACACACACACACGGACACACACACACACACGGACACACACACACACACGGACACACACACACACACACACACACCTTGCAGCAGTTTACCATAATCAAGAGATGCTGGCCAACTCCCACGAACACCTCAGTATCTGTTATGGAAACTAAACAACAGTTACTAAAAATAATTATGGTCAGCTGTTGCTATGGCTAATACTGTCATGGGACAAAGTACGTACACCGCCTGGAAGTTGTCTTTTTTTTACATAAGTGAACACATGGATATTAACAGTAAATTCCATTTACATTACTGACAAAGACAACCCAATTGAAAAACAAACAAATACACCCCTACCATAACCATCACATAAAACGGCTAAAATTGGAATCAGGCACAACAAAACAGGTGCAAATTATTTGAAAATAATTAGAGACTGACTTGGGAAGGCTCAGCATTCCATAAAGATTTTAAACTAGATCTTGGTATGTTACCACACACCCATATGGTTAAGACCGAAGTGGACTGAAAGACCTACGCGGGGGCCACAGAAGATATATCAATGCCAATGATTCTGGGAGGAGTTACAAAGACAAAGAACATTAAACATATAACATTCCAACGTCTGACAGATCATCTACAAATGGATACAGTTCCAGACCAACGGAAATCTACATATGACTGGTTGTCCCACCAAATTCATTCCTAAGGCTAGCGGAAGGATCCTCAGAAGTCCATAAGAACACCAGGGTAACATCAAGGGATCTACAGGCCTCTCTTGCCACAATCAATATAGAAGTGCATGAGTCAAGTGTCAGAAAGGGACAGCACAAATTTGGCCTACATGGGAGGTCAGGAAGGAAACAGATTCTGCTCTCAGAAAAAGAATATCAATAAGCAACTTACGTTTGCCAGAAAAAACACGAGCAATGACCAAAAATGTGTCAAAGGTGGAGTTCTTTAACCACAATGTCAGATGCAAAAATAAAACACCGCCTTTACATAGACGAACCTCATATCAACAGCAAAGCATGGAGGCAGCAGCACAATGGTTTGGGGCTGATTTGCTGCCTCGTAAGCCTGGCCAACTTACCATTGAGTCAACCATAAATTCCATACTGTACCAGAGAATTCTTGAGGAGAATGTAAGGCCATCATCAAAAAGCTGAAAATGATCCAAAACACACAAGCAAAACTACAGCGGAATGGCAAAAAAAAATTGATTGGTGGGTAATGGAATGGCAGAGCCATTCTACAGAGCCCAGATCTACATCAAAATGCTGTAGGGAGACTTGAAGCGGGAGGTGCATGCAAGAAATCACTCAAACATGAAACTATTTGAAGCAGTACTGTAAACAAGAGTGGGTAGAAACTCCAAGTTGGTTTAAGAGACTAACAGATAGTTACAAGAAATGGCTAAATTAATTTATTTCCGAATAAATGATTGCAAAGTATAATCCTTCAGTGTAATTTGTTAAATTAGGTTACCTTTATCGGTCAATGAAGTTGAAGTGAAGATTATGCATACCCCCAAAAAAGAAAAAAGGACAATTTTCCAGTGAGTAGTTTGCCTTGTGCATTCTACACATATCACTAAGACAACTTGAGTGTCAAATACAGTAACTTCAAATATGGTAACTTCAAAGGCCACCTCTAGTTATAGTCCCAGAAAACAAAGGATTAACATTTTTGAGTAGGCAGTAGCATTTTAAAATAGCCCAAAGCTAGACTATTGCATAATACCTGTTCAACTCAAAGATGTACCCTGTAGAATATGATGACTCAGTGAGAACCCTGTAAAAGAACACTCAGCATAAAAACCCTTTCTATGATTGGCTAGCAGGCTTTAAAATAATAGTTGAGTGAAAATACACAATTAGGGATTAATTTCATTATCGGTTGCTGGAGGTTGTTAGTCTACCAACCGATGTTCAGATTGCAGTCTCTCCTTTACAGTCTTTCAAGACTATGAAAAAATTTATATTTTGAAAAATCTCATATGTTCTGGATGCAAACTAGATTGCAGTGATGTTATAGTCTAGTGGCTGCCAGGATACAAAAACAGTTCAGACAGTGTTAATGATATTCAGAACGTATATTCAGAAACACACACACACACGCACACGTGCACGCGCACACAGACCTTTGTAAGTCTTAATAACTGCAGATCCCCCAAAAGTTATACTAGGGCTTCTGATTTGCTGCTTTATAAATACACAGGTTCTGCTGAGGACTCGACTGTTTAGCACAAATTGTTATTTGATCGTAGCCCAGGGAATAATAAGGTGCTCATCATCTAAACTCAATACCATGGTGCCCAGGCCGATGGAAATTGGATCCTTGAAAGTGTGAATGTGCACTAGGAAATTATTTGCTTTCCACTCACACAGAATTTCGAATCTTATCACAGCCTGGTACAATGTTAACGACCACACGATCACACGAGCGACAACAGATTTGTTCCCTCATCCGAATAAAAGGAATGGACGGTCTGTCGTATGTACATAATGTAAAATTTGTCAGGGAAATGTGTAAAATAGGCTGGGATTGTACAACCTACTCAAAGCCTCTCCTGCGTTCATTGTGTTACGCGGAGAAGAAATGTACGGCTTGAAACTAAGTGTTAGAATGAAAGAAAGAGATAAGAAAGCTCTCCATTTTGGGTTAATGCCTCTGAGCCACTCACTCAGTCCCAGTGGGTGTCCAGAATACCTAAAAGAATTCTTAATAGTGAATCAATGGATGTGCAAGCTTCAAATTATAGTTAACTCTGTCTGCGGGCTATATACCATGAGAGACAATCTTTACTTGAGTTAGAACTGTTCCGATGAAAAATTTAAATAACAGTCGTGAATATATTTCAGACAGGTCCTAGAGATGGGGAGAAAGACATTACTGAGGTCATCTGGCAATGTTCTGAATCAATAAATCAATCATATTTATTTCAGAAAGACCCATTTAAATAAGCAGTCGTCGGAAAGTCCTTATGTAGATGCCCAGTCTACAACTAAATGCAAGGTTGATGTTTTAACAGGCTTTCCTTTTATTGCACCATAAAAAAAAAAGACTGAAAGAAAACCCATTTTTAGGTTAACACCTTTGGGACTCAATGTACTATTCAATCACAGAAGCAGCAGGAGTCCCGAGTACCTCTGAGAACTTTAATCAGCGAATCAATGGCCGTATAATAAATCAGCAAATCAATGGTTGCATAAGCCAGGAATTATGAGTGGAGCGGGGAGGCAGGACCTGAGGGTGGGCTCTACGGGGAAGACTTATGGTGGAACTCTACACAGACCACATGGATTAGATTCCCTGAAATGGTCGTCAATTTAAAAAGGGGGTTGACTGAAGGACAGAACCCTTCTGAGTATCCGTTTGGAAATTAAGAGAACATTTATTTACACAATCTGAAATAATTGTAATGATTGTCAAGACCTAATGTAGGTATTTTTCAAATTAAAAGTTGCCTACATTTATACTGATGATACCTTGGGGATTAGCATGCTGTAGCGTACTATGTCACTAAAATCACAACAAATAGGACTTCCATATTTAACAAATTTTATGAAATATTTTTTTCAGTTGTGTATCTCATCTGTACTACTTTCTATGGGGAATGTAATCTACAGACGCAAATCTGAACATGTAAGCATTTAGAAGCAAGTAATTAATTAATCAAGAGTCTAGTCTTGTGAAATATGTAATGAAACCCAACCTAACCCTCTGAAAGCTCAAGATGGGAGCTCTGGGTGTTTTGCCCTCTCTGCTGCCGCAAAGAACGAGTGATTATTGTTAGGAGTCAGGAGAGAGGATGAATATTCATGATATGACATTTCGAGGGGAGTAGATGATTCCGTATGTACACAACCCGTGCTGCCGCATTCAAATGCAGCTGTTGATTCAAACCTCAAAAGGTTTCAGCGAACACTGAAACTCAGTTGAAAGTCTCGTCACGGGAGCAGGTTGTGTTTGAACTGCAATCGCAGACATAAAGTGCCAATTATCCATCTAACTAGGAGTAACAAACCTGAAAGCCAGTAGTTGCTTGAGCCCAGATGTATTGGATTGGGAGCTTCCAATCGTTTTTTTTGAAAGGATTTAATGAGTTAAATTAATTGAATGTAGGGCAGTAAATGGAGAACCGGTCCCCAACGAGTGATGGTGGAAGTAAGCACCAGTGGCTGGCGTGCATGAGCCTGTGTGTGTGTGTGTGTGTGTGTGTGTGTGTGTGTGTGTGTGTGTGTGTGTGTGTGTGTGTGTAAAACAAACAGCACTCACAGCTGGAAGTGTCAGTTAGCATAAACACACTCCCACCTCCAGGGATCTTCCACGGCTACTCCTTCCCCAAACATACTAACTTTTCTTTACGCTTTTCCTGTCTATTACTGTCCCCTGTTAATTCCTCCGCTTCTTCCTCCTGGAGTCCTTACATGGCCTGTAAACTTAGCCTACTCCTCATTAATACAAATAAGGCTTTCATGTCACACACAATTGCATGTGGCAATTGTCAAAAAAACAGCAACACCAGGGAATCCACATCCACGGCAAAACATGGCACTATGTTAAGTAAACTTTTCCCAGATCAGAGCTGTACTAGAGAACCCTACATGTCACTAGTAAGTCAGCTATGCAAAAAGACAAAGAAACATACTGAACAAGCTTTGAGATTAGCACAAACTATTTACATGTACAATCAGGCCCTGCTGACCGACGTAGGTAGACGCAGAGAGCTACAGCTCAAACAACTAGGATCAATCTCGCTAATGATGGCTAAACCAGAAGATTTGTAAAACTGACAAGAAACGGTCGTTGCGCACCGGTCTTGTCGCTAGAAGGTTTTACATACGTTTTACACACGGACTCCATTTGGGGGGAGGGGGGGGGTGAATAAAGTTACATTGCTGTAGGCTCTATATCAGATTTTACAACACCGGTGTCAGTAAAATAGATAACTGAAAAATTTTACTGAATTTGCGGCAAGACGCACAAGACCACTTGCAGTTAGAGGAGAATTCAATTAGCAAAATCTAATTGGTCAGCAACACTGTTGCTATATATACAGGTACCTGTTTCGTTCCAATGTTTCATTTACTGGACCTTTAACTCCTCCATTTCCTCTTGGAGTCATTATCCATCCATCCATCCTCTACCACATCCAAATCTAGGGTCTACTGGTTCAACTGCACCAAGCAACTTCAAATTAAGCATAATAAAGGTATGTAAACAAATCTATATGAAGGTCTGCCCACCTCACTCCTCCCTAACGAGCTTAACGAGCAATCCACTCAACATCTCTAACCCTCAAGTCAACCCAACCGCACATTAACCTCAACTTCGCAGGGCGTCACACTATACAGTCCTGTAGGTCTGAACAAGCACAGGGATATGAGTGAGCAATATGATAAAATCAGCAATCATCTACATAAGAGCAGGTTGATTTGAGATCTCCTTAATAATCACATGCTCCCTCTTAGCCTTTCAGGGCCCAATATGACATTGGCTGTTGAGAACAATGTTCAAGAGCAGAGCGGGTCATTTTCAGTGGATCGTCTTTTTTGCACAACTTCAAATCACCTGTTAACATGACCCCTGAGCAGTTCCCGGTACATGTTCTGCCCACAACTGCGGCGTGGCAGGTGATGCCCGGGGCTGAGTACCTTTCAACAGGTACCCGCCATGCAGGAAGACAGTACATTCTCAACCCTCTGCTGCCTTGCTTTTCGGTTCCCTTGCCGCTCACAGAACCTCCCCATCACACACACAGGCACATTTTAAATAAGTGCACGCACACACACAAAACACACAAACCCCAAACACATACACCATCTGACAGGGGAGTCATTCCACATTCCCAGCAACACGTCTCTGGGCAGACAGACTTCACCCCCGGGCCCTCAGACAGACAGCTCCCTGACAGTGATGACCAGACAGACTCCTCTCAGCCTGGCTGAGCTTCAGACCAACCGCATAACAGCATAATGGCCATGAGAGAGTGGGAGTGTGTTTGAGTGTGGTGAGATCACTCACCACACATTTCATTAATATCCGTACGTTTTTCCTTAGAGAAAAACATGTGATTCTCCATGTTATTTCTTTGCCACACCAAATGACATTACATAAAATGAAAAAGACATAAGACAGAAAAGGAAACAAGCAGTCATATTTTTAGTTAAATTATTTCGTAAACAACTTACAAAAAATATGAGAATTGATAGGATATAACTGCACACAATAAGACAGGTTAAAAACATTTTAAGAGCAATAACATTGCTCTAATAAGCATTGTAATAATAACATGGGGGGTACACTGCTCAAAAAAAATTAAGGGAACTCTTTAATCACATTAAATCAAATCTTTACTGTACATTGTGTAATTCGTTGTGAACAAAATGACGTAACAACGGACAATGGAAACCAAAATCACCGACTGATTGAGGGCTGGATTCAAACACCGAAAATCAAAGTATACAACTGAAATCACAGGCTGTTCCAACTTGCATGAATTTCATCACGGCAACTCATACTGTGACTCAGTAGTGTGTATGTCCCCCACGTGCCTGTATGCACTCCCGACAACGTCTGGGCATGCTCCTGATGAGACGGCGGATGGTGTCTTGGGGGATCTCCTCCCAGACCTGGATCAGGGCATCAGTGAGCTCTGGGACAGTTGATGGCGCTACCTGGTGGCATCGGATGCACCGATACATAACGTCCCAGAGGTTCTCAATTGGATTCAGGTCTGGGGAATGCAATCAATGCCTTCGTCATCCAGGAACTGCCTACACACTCTGACCACATGAGGCCGGGCATTGTCCTGCACCAGGAGGAAACCAGGGCCAACTGCATCAGTGTAAGGTCTGATGATGGGTCTGAGGATTTCATCCCGGTACCTAACAGCAGTCAGGGTACCGTTGGCTAGCACGTGGAGGTCTGTGTGACCCGCCAAGGATATGCCTCCCCCGACCAGACACAGCAAACCTTCTTGCGATGGCATATATGTTGGCATATATACGTGCCATCCTGGAGGACCTGGACTACCTGTGCAACCGGAATTGGCTGCAGGTACAGCCTCATGCTACCAGTAGTGACAAGGACACTAGCAACAAAACTAGTCAGAAACATTGAGTCAGTCAGGAAGGATAAGGACAGGGCAATTGTCTGTGGCCACCACCTGCAAAACCAATCTGTTTTTGGGGGTTGTCTTGCTGTTGCCTCTCCAGTGCACCTGTTGTCACTTTCATTTGAACCAAAACAAGTGACATTAATTCACAATCACTTATGCCTCCTAACTGGATAGATTGATATCCCTGATGTTTAACTGACTTGGGGTTATACTGTGATGATTACGTGTTCCCTTAATTGTTTTGAGCAGTGAATTTTAAAAAACAATTTAATCCTGAAAAACAAAAATCTGAAAAAATGTTCAAATTAACTTGTAATCTTTTGGAAAGGACAATGACTGAAATGTAAATCTCGTCCTTCAGTTTGACATTCAAAGGGGTTATACAGTACATAGCATTACACCTAAGAATGTTACATGCAGTTTGGTCACTCTGGAGTAGCTAGTGTTCACCCACTGTACCCACTGAAACTGGTTCTATTCTTTACACATTGTAAATCATTTCAAATGTGTTGGTTTTCGCATTTTTATGTAACACACGTCGCGTCCTGGTAGAGAAAGGACCTTCAAACCACAATAGTATGTGGATAATAGCCTGTTTTACTGTAATTTCACAGTGATGTGTCACCTGGGTAGAAAGCATTTTCTAAGAAGACAGATTGTAAGTTATTTATGGATTTGGGAAACATTTTCACAAAAACATCACACTACACATTTTTTGAAATGCATGTTTGTTTTACCTGCATGAGGGCCACCAACCTTTTCAGACATGAGAAGTACTTTAAAGAAAGAAAAAAAACAAGTCGCAGGCGACACTCTTTTTTTGCTTTTAATCAGGCACAGGCTTCTCCTCCCTGTGAAACCTTTTCCAAGGTGCTTGTGTAAACGAGAATGTACTGCCCCAACTTCAGTGAATATGCCTTGTAAAATAAGCATTAATAAACTCCAAAGCCCAATAAAATGTATTCATTATTAATAAATTTTTTGCCAAATTCTGTATACCGTTTTCCAAAATAAAATTCTTAGTTGTATTTTTCTAGGTTTTTTTTATTTCTTTCCTGATTTTTGTCCATTTAAATTACAATTATTTATGAAGGAAAAAATGTAAATCATATTTTCTGTTTTTCTGATGAAGTGCTGAAACAAAAGCACATGACTCTTTAAGTCTATGATTAATCTGTAATCTAACGACGTTGTCACTTCATACAATACACACAAATGATGCTATATGGTATTTCTGCCTGGTATGCCCTCCTATACGGCCTTCTGCCTGGTAAGTCCTCCTATAGTCTTCTGCCTGGTAAGCCCTCCAATACGGTCTTCTGAAGGTTTTTGCGTATTTTTGTCAACCCCACGAGACGTGTTACCATTATTAGAAACTGATCACGTACTCACTACAAACAAACAACAAACAAAAATAATGGACTTTTGTGAGCTACTCCCATAGACTGCTGAGCCAAACAAAGCAGAATATTCTTAACCATACAAGACATATTAATTAATTAAAAACACATTTTGTATGTACTTTACACACTACCCAGTTACACAGACGGCCCAACAGCTGTGACATATTGTTTGTGAACACATTCAAATTGACAGAAACAACATAAGGAACAACTGGGGTCATGTCTTGCTCAGGGAATTGCAAGTTTTTCACTGTGCTAGTTTGGGGATTTGATCTAGCAACCTTTCGGTTACTAGTCAGATTCTCTAACTGCTAGGCCGGGAGAGCTATCAGGTGTGCATGGCAGATGTGAAAATACTCCCTGGGCCCTTGAGATAATATTCTCTCAGCGTGTATTGGACTGGATGAGGAAGACAGAAAACACACACGTCTACCTTCTGGGAGCTCAGAAGACATAACAGAGGATGTTGTTCTATGTGGGAGTGGAAACGGATTTTGGTGAGACGGTTCAATTTCCACACTAAAAAAACCTGTTCAATTATTCTGGTAGTCCCATCGCAAACTGTGTTGTCAGACATGGACTGAGTTTTTAGACATGTGGTATGTGGGCTGAAAACAACACTAATTAATAGCTCAAGGGCACCATTTCTCTATAATGTTTGCATACCTATACGTACATCGCCAGGTTGGTTTTAACTACAAAATATAATAAAAAAAAAAAAAAAAGCAGAGTGAGCTGTGCTGCAGTCAAAGCTTCAGATGGCAACACATTTCCCTTCACAATTTCACCTTTTCTTACACCTCTGCTAAGTCTCTTCACCCCGGCGACACCTCAACAACGCCTTAACCACAGTAACATAAATGGCTCAGTCATCTCCCACTAAAACAAGACTAGAGCTCCTAAAAACAACAGTGTTGCTGACACCACAGACACCCTCGCCTAACACCGCCTCCCCTCCCACACCTCCTTCCCTCCCACACCTTCCAATCACTCTCGCCTCCCCTCCCACACCTCCTGTCCTCTCCTC
>JACXGI010000093.1:71552-91709 GCA_016801175.1 Esox masquinongy
CACACACACACACACACACACACACACACACACACACACACACACACACACACACACAGTTTCCATCTGTAAAAAATGCCTTCGTGGTTGAACAGGTACCACCTGACGAAACGTTCAGTAAGGTGGGGAGGCACGTCAGAGGTCCACAAACACCCCATGGCAGCAGTTGTCAATACATTCGAAAGAGGACGACATGGGCGAAAGCCAGAGCAAGGCTGTTCTGTTAAAGTAAAACATGCCACACACTCTCCCTTGTCTAAACACCCCAGAGGAGACAGGCCAGGCAAATGGGTCTTACATAACGGTTACATAAACACCCTCGCAGGGCTGTCGGCCCTTCATCCAGAGATTTACATAGTTAGCTACGTGCAGATGGGAGTCTACTAAACATAAGTCAAGAACAGGAAGTGAGAACCACGCCGCATGAGACTGGGATTTGTCTGTGTGGTCTTGCCGAGCAGGTACAGCAATGGCGTTGGAACGGCCGCTCGCAAACAGATCCGGTCATCGTGGTTAAGAGACCTAAGACTTTAACTTCCCCTTCCACTGTCCAGTATTTCTAGCAGGGGTTTTAAGGGGCCAGGGTCTTACCAGGTATTGATGGACACACGGAAGCAGCACCACGTCCGTCAGAGTGAAGTACAGGCCCTCTGCAAATAGGTGCTCCAGTGGCGGCAGCACAGTGGTCTTCACCTTCCTGATGTCGGAGCACCACCTGGTGGTGGTCGGCGGAACCGCGCCGTCACTCACAGACAGCTTAGCCAGGGCAGCTCGGAGTTCTAGCCCATTGGCGGAGTGAAACTCCTGGAGCTGGGCGTCGTCCATCACTGGGCCCCCCTGTGGGTCCCTGGGATCCAGGGAGGCCGTCTTCTGGATGTTCTTCTTCTTCTGCTGGTCCTGTAGCTTCTGGCGGCGAATCTTGTCGTCGTTGTGGACCTTGACGGGTTCGCCCAGCCTCCGTTCGAGACTGAGGAGTGCGGGGGGGAGGTGTTTGGAGGGGTCGGTGGGCTGCTGGAGGTGAGCCTCAACGGCAGAGGGGATGCTGAGCTCACACAGCCTAGTCCACTGGCTCACCTGTAGGCCAGTCAGAAGGTCATGAAAATGTACAACGTATGCATTTTGGTTAAAATATTGACTACATTTATCCCACCCTATGAACGCTCTCATAAAAGAACACTTTGGAGAACCTAACATTCACTTAGAAGAGCTCCTATAGGTAGGTGAGAAGATATGCTGCAAAATTGAAAACAAAAAACACACAATAAGGTAATTAAAAATTACGTTTCAGGAACGGTAGCCATTTCAGTTTCAAACTACAAAACGGTTAAGGGGCGTGTCATGACTTGCTGAAATGAAATGGAGTGAGCCTGCATGTGGAGTCTCTGGCCCCTACCTCAGCACAGGCTTTCAAACAGGTCTTCTTGAAGCCCAGCAGTGACAATGCATCCATCCTACCAGGGTCTGCCTCGCAGGTCCTGTTAATAATATGCCGCAGTACCACAGCCAGCCCGGCCCGGCAGTACCTCCCGGTCTCACCCAGAACGGCAGGGAGACGGCAGCCTCTCACCAGCACGGGCAGGTCCTCGACACAGACCACAGATACGTCCAGGGACTCTGGTACCTGTTAAAGCCAAGTGGATGTGGCACATATTGATATGTTGAAATGCATACACCTTGACTGATAGCATGTAGTGTTGCTTACTGCAATGTGCTTGGCTTTAACGCTGCTGGCCAACAAAATCCCAGTTTCTGTACCAACAGGGTCTGAGCTGGTTTTTGATGGCAATGCTGGTTTGACGCTGGTTAAGATGGTAAATGACAATACAGAGGGTGGTAGAACAGCTAAAACCAGCAGGAAATGTCCAAAACCAACCTTAAGCTAGTCAGTTGCAAAACAACTATTTAAGCAGGAAACTGTTTTTTTTTGTTTTATTTTTATTTTTACGTCCTGAATGTCAACAAAACAATACATACTGACATACCTGTGACCTCCAGGATTGTGAGTTATCGGTGTCAGGTTTGGCAGAGACGAGGAAGACTTTGAAGGATGTGCACTCGCAGTAGGACAGAAGGAAGAGGGCACTGGATGTGTGTAGCGGAAGAGAGTGCTGATAGTTGTGGGAGGATAACTCGAGGTAAAGACACTCTGGTTGATGCTCCTGCATTGTGAGGACTGTCTGGGTGAATACTGCCGTCAAATAAAACCTGTAAACATGAAGAAAAGTATACTTGTGCTGTAACCAGCTCTGGCAGAGGCATGGGCCCTGACTTTGTAAGATTCACTACCGAATGCTTCTGCCTGGAATCAAATTAATTGGCCCGAATGCTACCTGAAGAAAATTTAATCAAATATGTAACTACACCTGATATCCGAGCTCTCACTTCCAGAATATGTCGCTTCCCCCAAATCTGATTTGTTCAACTTATTTAACGAGCTATTTGATCTTAGAACTTCTCAGGTGGTCAGTTAGTGTGGATAGTGGTCACCCTGGTCCACCCCCAGGGACACGCCAGTCAATTTCAATATGAAGGGCTTTATTGGTACGGGAAATGTTTTTTTTAATTGCCAAGGCAACTAATAACAACTGTGAAAACAAAGTTAAAATACTAGCGATGTCCGCTATCTATTCATGTTTTTCTAGCTACATGAATAGAAAATGTACGGTTTAGTAGGGATGATGTCATCATTACAGCACACGGTTTAGTTTTCAAAACACTACGGATTCGCACGCCTAACAGTTCCACCCAGTCTTTTCCAAAATAGGAAAATTGTTTGTATAAACATTAAACATGTGATGTTTATTTCTGACCAGCAGATGTCCCTACCGTGCACCGTGTTTAAACCGGTTCAAACGCTTGGAGTAGTTAACTGTTTTTCGACGCAAGCCTCAAAAGCTTAAGAAAGCATCGGTTGCCCATCACTACCGAATGAAATATGATACATTGGAATTAGCTACTTACAGTTCATGTGAAGCTCTGTGCGAAATTCAAGAAAAACACGCTGTTGTTCTATGTACACACGTCAGTTCCTGAATATCACGTTCCAAGTGTAACGCTCTATAGAGACCTACTTCATCCGCGGTAAATATATTCCAATGCATTCCAGTATAAATTGTCTAAATGTATTGAAAAATGTAAGTATGCCCAATATAGTTAATGGACCTTGTTTATTACATTTCTTACTCTAAAAATGTTGGTGGTAAGTCCATGGAACTATCTAACTTGCTTGTTTGTTTCCATCTGACATAATTAGTAGGTGGACAAGACTGCCGAGAAATATATAAAGGCGTTTCAGCCTGTCATAACCGGTCATAACTCACTGGTTTGGGCTACTATAGCACAAATGTCGCTTAATTTAGCTACTGTAAATATTTACATGTCATAATATTCACACGTTTATGTGAGAAATACACGCTAAGGAGTGAGGTAAGGTGATCATACATGACGAAACAAACTAACATTGGCTTGCTTGTATAATTAACTTACTTAGCCTACGTTACTTCATCTGGTGAGCTAACGTTAGTTTTCCAACCAAGGCTAGCTACTGACTTTTGCTGGCTAACTAGCTAAACAGTTTCATCAGACGTCACTTGCAAGTCATTCATTACGGCTTACATAAACATTACGTTATACAAGTTAATAGAAGCAATTGATTTTTGTCTTTGTGAATACTAGATCACTACTCACAAGCAGAGGAGATTATTCCTTAATCTTTTGATTCGCAGCTCAGTGTGACCATGGCTGCATCAGTGAATCTTGACTTGGACCCCATTTTCCTAAAAGGACTGGGATACTTGCACTCAAAGAGCAAAGACTCAGCAGATAAACTCAGGGCTCTGCTGGATGAGTCTCTATCAGGCAGAGGGAGTGACTCCTCTTACCGCTCAACACAGAAGGTATGGACACTGAAATAGTCACCTCTCTTTAGAAGACTACGCAGTCACCCTAGAGGCTAAGGCTATTCTAATGTCATCTTATGGGCTTTTGACAGTAATGCAAAGGACATATCTGACTGCAATATAACAGATTTTCGAAGTGCCTGTGCCTCACCTGTTCCGCTTGTTATCCTTAGATGACACACTTTGTCTTTTCAGCGACTCCCAACATTTGTTCCTCCGATACCAATGAATTTGTTGTCATTTTCATATGCATGCAGGAGGTTGAGGTGACAAAGGTTTCGTCGGTGTCCAAGATAAGCCTGAGTAAACAGGACTCAAAGTCCTCCTCCAGCTCCTCGTCGTCCAGCAGCAGCAAGTCCAGCAGCTCAGAGAAGAACAAGAAGGAAGTGGAGAAGAGGTCCTCAGAAAAGGCACGGCGTAGAATTACTGCTGTGTTTGACTGCTGGGTTTCTAAAAAAACGATGTATTACTCACAAGTCATGCATTATTCTTATTGTGGTTATTAAAAGAAAAAGTTGGCTTGAATGACAAAACTAGGTTGAACAGTTTTCTGTACATTTTCCATTTTTCGTGGGATATTTGTAAATATTTCAGGATGACATACCTTTCGGTGTGTAAAAATGTGCGGAACATCAATTGAATTCCGTAACACCTTCCATACCTTTTTTTGTATTCCTTGACAACGTCATCCTGTTTTTCCCCAGGTGAGGGTAGAGCCAGGTGAAGGACCTGAGCCACTTAAGAAGCCTCGCCTGGAGCCTAAACAGCAGGAGAACCGTTCATCACCTGTCACGGTTCAACCCTTTAGAGACATACCCCTAACGGACTTCTCCAACTTCGATGCGGAGACCAACGCAGATGACTTTGCCATGGAGATGGGGCTGGCCTGTGTGGTTTGCAGGTAAGTGCCGGGTCACAGCATGCCCAGGGGTCAGTTGTGGTCGTTGGCTAGGCCGTGTGCTCTCCTCCGGCATGTCTGTGTTACCAAATGCTTACTGATTGAGTGAGCTGCGTGATTGGGAGGTTTGATGAGATGCGCTCCAGAGGACACGTTTCTCGATATTCAGCTCTCTCTTAACTTACTGTTGAGTGGTTTTAGAGGGGCAAGACATTAATCTCAAAGTTAAAAGAAAACAAAAAAAACTTTGAGGGGACAATGGGGTGTAACCGAAAAAGGCACATTTGCAAAAAAAAAAAAACCGCTTAACTCTTTTGGCGGTTAAAGCTGCAAAAGTAATCTTTATGGCTTCTCGTTGTGACCGGATCAGGCAGATGACAGTGACGTCGGGCAACCAGCTGGTGGAGTGCCAGGAGTGCCACAACCTCTACCACCAGGACTGCCACAAGCCCCAGGTGACCGACAAGGACGTCAACGACCCGCGGCTCGTGTGGTACTGCGCCCGCTGCACGCGGCAGATGAAGCGCATGGTAAGAGACGCATGTCGCCAGTACTCAGAGACGGGCGTCCTTGGACTTGAAGGGGTTTGGGTGAGGTGTCCAGGCCTTCTTTGTGAATAAGAATAGCCGGGCTATGACTTGCCTGGT
The DNA here is from genome assembly GCA_016801175.1 of Esox masquinongy. Classification (NCBI taxonomy): domain Eukaryota; kingdom Metazoa; phylum Chordata; class Actinopteri; order Esociformes; family Esocidae; genus Esox; species Esox masquinongy. The sequence goes on from JACXGI010000093.1 coordinate 76,997, forward strand.
TAAATGAATGACGTAGAACATTGCGTGAATGTAAGGAGCTGACCGTGATATACCGGGCAAAGCACAGTGTTTACATATGAAGCTGCATCTCCGTATCGGACCCTCACGCTGTCCGCGTCGTTTCTTCCAGGCCCAGAAGACCCAGAAGCCTCCGCAGAAGCCGGCCCCAGCGGTGGTGTCCGCCGCCCCCGTCATGAAAGACCCGCTGGTGAAGAAACCAGAGCTCAAGGTCAAACCCGACACAGCCAGCACCTTCCAGGCTTTCAAACGGACTGAGGTGAAGGTAAGCACCGGAACGCGGGTCATCACTGGGCATTTACACCAGGGGTGGGGAGGTTCCGGGTCAGTGAAGTGCCTGTAGGTTTTGCGTCTCTCACACATGGTACGTTCTCCACCAGACCTCTGCAGCGGTATTAGCCAACCCCTCAGCCAGCGGCACCTCCTTGCAGTCGGGTAGCGGCCTCACAGGATGGGCCGCCTTCGGCGCCAAGACCTCCCCCGCGGGCCCCGGCGCCAGCGCCAAACCCAGCTCATCGGGACCAAGTGGTGGCAGCAAGAGCTCCCCCGCCACGACCCCACCAGCCCAGAAACCCGCCGGACTCTTGGGGCTGACGGGCTCAAAGTCGGGAGGCGGACCGGTCGGCGGCGGAACCAAGGCGCCCGGAGGCAACGGTAACAATGGCAACGGCGGGAACGGTTCCGGCTCCTCGTCCCTGAAGCCTCCTCCGCCCCTGACCCTGGGAAAGCAGACCCTGATCCGCTCCTCCAGCGGAGAGAACCAGGGGAGGGGGACAAGCCCGGGGTCCTCCCCGAGCGGGTCTCAGACCGGCCTGGGAGGCAACGGCGGAGGGCCCGCGGGCAACGGAGGAGGGAACGGTAACGGGTCGAAGGGGGCGTCCGCCACGTCCCAGGAGTCTCAGCTCAACGCCATGAAACGCCTGCAGATGGTGAAGAAGAAAGCGGCACAGAAGAAGCTGAAGAAATGAGGGGAACGAGAGGAGTGAGGACGAGACAGGTTTGTATGTGAAACGTGGTGGCGATTGCCAGAGCGTCATATTCGCTGTAACATGGATATAACGTTGTCCGGTTGAATACTTGAATTTCACTGTAACGTACGAAATGCTGCTGGAGCTGTCGTGAAGGCGGTCTGTGGTAACAATGTGCCTCTTTGTTCTGTCGAAACTCAACCACGTCACTGAATATTACCTTCTTTTTTTTTTTAATGGACGAAATTAAACTGCCTCTTTTTCTGGCGTACCTTGTCTTGTTACTGTGAGGGGACTCTTGGAATGAGAAAAACCGGATAATGCCACAACATCATCAGGGAGCAGTCATTTTATCCAAACCCTTAAATCAACACGATCACGCATCAGTCAAACTCTTTATTACACATCAAGACTGATATCATAAAATATACACAATATCTGATATCATAAAATATACATAAATTGAGGTAATGTAGAACATTAATATACGATAAACTCTTAAAATACATTTGCTGGACATAAATATATTAGATATCACTCTTAATCATTGTTTAATCTGGACAACACATTCATATGAAGTAATCAACACTGCAGAGGCAATAGAAAGTGCTCAGCACAGTAATATCTTCATTCTTGGTGCAAGATTTGGCTTTCCCAAAGCAAGGATGCAATCATTTTTCACAGTTATCTTTGCGTTACTTTTGTTGATTAAAAAAAATAAATAAAGCATTATACTCAGCCCCATCCCATATCAATACCTGGACCAGGATTCCCCAACTGAGTTTTGAGTTTGCTTAGCAAAGAAAAATATTTTATATATTTTGTAATTACACACAAGGAAATCAGCTCCAAGTGATTTTTAGTGATTAACTTGCAGTACACCAATAATTTGTAATTATGTTCCGACCATTCACACAAGAAACCGCTGAACATAGGGACCCCTGCTCTTGACAATGCAACTAAACTCTTGCACGGATTTGTGGGGATTTGATTGGTGTGATATGGTAATACATCTGCTTTGCCCAGATAGGCTTCATGGAATGTTCTCCATATTACTAAATTACACCTTTCAAATCTTCACAAGGGCATAGAGGCTGTTTTTTCTGGACAGATTGGGCCAAATGTTTAGGGATCTCCATTAAAATATACATTGTAACCCAGGACCAACCCTAATCTGTGCCTGGAGGAACTAGCTTTTTTGGGTCCAGGAATCAAGCCGGTGTGTTCCTTCATGCGTACGACATCTTGCCGAGGTAGTTGGCCGGGACGTAGCCCTTCTGCCCGTTGGCCTCTGCCAGCCACCAGTCCTTGTTGCCACCCAGGTCGCTGAACTTGAGGATCTTCACGTGTTGGTACTCCAGCAGGGTTAGTTCCTGGTCACAGCGAGCCTGGAACGCGTACACCGCGTAGAACTGGAGGAACAGACACACGAAATGGAACATTCAAGTTATTGTGATGTGGTGAAAATCTAGGAGTTATTTTCTTATATTTTGTAGTACATTTACAAACATTACAGTTATTCACACAAAGTCATTTTCAACACAGTCAGATTGAAAGATCCCTAAGGCATTGCAAATGGCACTTCCTTGATTCACCAGTAGGTGCCGCTTTAAACCAATTTTAGACTGACAAAAAACATACCCAACCCCACAGAAACTCATTGTAGTCCCAAACACATTTTGTAGCTCCCCAACACACACTGTAGCTCCTTATCAACATTATCCATTTAAAATCTATATTGAGCCATCTGTTTTTTGTGTGTGTCTGAAATCTGTCAGGTGTTTTATCGTTTATTAAATGGAGACAGTGGGGAAGGATGAGACTTTCTTCTGAAATAGCAGGGGTTCCAAATTCATCTTGCAGTGGTACGCGTGCACCAGAGTCAGCCGCTTAGACCGCTGCACCACCCCAGGCCACAGCAGATCATATTCTTAACAAGGTCAAAGGGACCCACCCAGGTCACGGCGGACAAAGACATGGCCCAATAAGAATAGTGGCTGCCCCAGGGGGCTGACAAACACTGTTGTCTTAGCGTGACTGACAGTCAGTGCCGGCCCTAGCCTTTTGGGGGCCCTAAGCAAAATTTGTCCCTCAAATGGGGGCCCAGAGTGCTGGCCTTAGCCTTTTGGGGGCCCCCTCTCCCCTAGTGGTCTGGGGCCCCCTGGCGGTTGGGGGCCCTAAGCGGCCACTTATGTTGCTCATGCCTAGGGCCGGCGCTGGTGTTGTATAAATGATACTCCATATAAACTCTGCGAGATGGCGTCTCACACACAAAGAAACTGCACCCACATGGCCTATTGGAGCGTTTTTCTAATCATCTGCACCCTTCAGATTGTACTGTTCTCCACGCAATAACTGCCCCTATAATTCATACCACAGCTCAGTCCACCGTGCTGACCAGCGGAGGCCTTTACAAGCGTCTCTACAAACCCGTGAGCATTACAGTGCTTGTTAAATTTCCTCGATTATGAGATTGTGGTCTGTGTATTTCCTGTGTTGGGCTTTATTGTATGTAAATTACCATGTAGCCTGTATATCAAACAGGCCTTTCACTGTCAATTAAATATCTTGTATATACATAACAAAGTGGCCTGCGTATCAAACAGACAGTTTTGAGGTGTTTTCACGGCGAGCGGAGTCGGCCATTCACGTTCATGCTGTTGACATAACAATGTAAAACCCACTGAAAGCCCCGCCAAAGCCCTGTGCTTTATTGTAAGCCCTTGAACTGAACTACGGTCCCTCCTCCCATATCAGAATGCACCTTGTCAGGTAGACACACGTTAGAAATGCAGCACGCTGTACAATAGGCTACTTTTGAGACCCGGTGTCCCAGCAGGTGAAGTCTAGGTCGTAAAAGCTTCGTTAAGCAGCTCATCGGTTTCCCCAAACGCTAGTTTTTTAATGAATGCCTCGGGCCACTCGTAAAACAGCCATGACTGTCGTGGAAAAAAAAAATTGGCCTCTTCACATCACTTTATAAAACGAAGGCCTTTGTTTTGCCTCTCTGAACACCAGTAAACATGACTACCTGGCTGACTACTTGGAAATGTCACAAAGAAGTAAAGGATAAAATCTGACTGAATGAAAACCAAGACGAGGACACTGTAAGAGGTCCATGACCCTGTACACCTTTATTTAAATCAGACTTACATTTTCGATCAGAGAACAGTGCTGCTTTTCTTTCAATCCTATTAGTATCCATCCATGATCTAATGGCCAAACCATTCTGTGTAAAGATTTGGGAAACCTGTGTTACCTGTGTGGCAGTTATGGGATCGGTGTGTCTTCAAAACACTCATAGGTATAAGTTCTACAGTACAGTGAAGGGCGACTGACCCTTTTTAGTCGATTTGTCTCCCCACCTCGCCCCCCCCCACTACCTGCTGGTCGTCGGCCTCCGTCTCCACGTCCTGTGGTACGCCGGGCTCCGTGTCCCCAGGCAGGCTGGACAGGGTGGAGCAGCTGTCGTACGCGGTGCCGGAGGTGTTGTTATAGAGGCTGAAATTCGGGATGCTCTGCATGCTGCTTCGACCCCTGACGCTGTTGTTCCTGCCGCTGCTCGACACGAACAGGCTGAGGTTGTCAAAGTCCTCGTCCAGCACCTCCACGGCCTGCTGGGGCTCTGCGGTCCTGGTGCCCTGGCCTGTTCGTCCCGGATCCCGGTTGGGGTTGTACTGCTTCAGGAAGGACGAGTAGACGTAGCCCTGGGTACCTGGGAGAGAACCGAGAAACCGTTTCTAGTGCTGAGACGATTCATAGAAACGATCAACTTATCACAGGCGTATTGATGATATTGTTCATAACAACAAGTAGCCTAAATAAACTTCTAAAAACAACCATCGTTATCACATTAATTCAGGCAAAATTAAGAAACACACCTGGGTACATTCAGCACTTGAGGTCTTTGCACGTTTGGGACTATGCCATTGATTCAGATAAATTATTTGAAAGAAAACTTGGTACTAATGAAAAGGCTAGGTATAGGCAAGCCTAAAAAAAAAGCCCAGACGGTTGGGTTAGACGTGGGTTGTGAATAGTGCCCTGTGTGACTAGACAGTGGGTTGGTCACAGGGAGATCAGTGTCGTTGAACAAATCAGGGTATAAATAAAAGTATCTTATTGCACGGTCTATACACTGTCTACAACCCAAGGGTTTCTTTATAACAGGCACACTATCAATGGGAAATGGTCGTTTTGTTTACCGCATTCCTAGCTTTAGCATTGACAGTGTAATAAACAGCTTCTTAGGACGAGTTTTCCCAGTGGATAAAACAAATATGTGAACTAGTTTTAGAAAACAGTAGATACTGAGAAACACACACGTGCACAAACCTTTCTACAACTCCTCTCAAAAACTTGGCTGATTTGAGCCTTGTTATTCCGGAGTACAGAGAGATGCCGTGAGTGTCTCCTCTCTCCTCAGCCTGTTCCTCAATGCCCCAGGGAGAGGCTTTGTACTTTAAGTAACTCTACTTGCAGCGAGAGGCGGCACGCCTGCAAACAACTGGCTGGCGTTCGGGTGCTAGCGAGACGTGCGGCATGGGAAAAAATATGTGGTAACAAACTCTTTTGAATTGGCCCTGTTGTGAGGCGACAACTCTCCAGGGATATGGGGAGGGAGAGAGAGAGATGGAGGGAGAGAGAGACTGAGGGAGAGTGAGACGGAAAGTGTTTGTGTGGCTAGTTTGTTCCAAGTATTGCTGTGACATCACAGATGGAGACCTCAGGGGATTTCTTCGACAGGCTGGTTGACTTGTCAGCTGGGGTAAGTTCATAACCAGAAGGCGCGCCGTGTATCTCTCTACAAAACACACTTTGAGAGACACACGCGGTCCCTGATACACAGAACAGAAGCGGTGGGTGCTCAGCTACTTCGCAGTGTCGGGATGTTATTTTAAGAGCATCCTACGGACCGTAAGCCCATTCAGTCCAGCCCGCAGGACATGAAAAACATGTATTATTATAACTTAAAAGCTCTCCAGACCACTCCATAAAATATGCAATAATTGTAATGGACCCATATATTTTTAAGTAATTACTCTTTTTCCAACCTGCAAACAGATTTTTCCACAAAAATCTGTTCAGGCCTCGGTTAAATTTGGAAAATCCTGATGTCGCCACCCAGCCAAAATGTTCGTTTTTTTTAGGTAACCCATGACAACCCCTCAGGCAAAACAACTAGCTGTTCATCATCCAGCCACCACAGAGTCTGGATGATGAACTTCACACTATGATTGTCTGTCCAAACTGGATTTTCACAGGTGGTTATTCAGCAGCCTCTGGAGATAGTTTCATACAGATATCCCTTCACGCAAAAACACGTCCATTAGCTAAGCGCCGGTGGTAACTAACGACCGGACAACCACACTTATGATGCTGATACTCACTACCGGTGTCGACCAGCCAGCGGCCGCGGCTCCCCAGGGGGTCTTTGTCCTCCAGCAAGCCCACCAGCTCCCCCTCCAGTAGGCTGACATCCAGCTCCTGGCACCCGTTACAGTTCCTCTTCAGCTGGTACAGCCTGTCAGCTGTGTACTCTTCCAGCAGCCGGGCCCGCTGGGTCTCTGTCTGACGCTGGATCTCCGGGACCTGGGGGTAAAGGGGTGGGACGAGTCATTAGTGTCTGAGTCGGGGGAGCGATCGCTTATGAGCCCCCTTGGGTTGGTGGGGGTTGTCTAGTGAGGTTTGGAAGATATCCAAGAGACTTTTGCGCTGATCGAAAACAAAAACATGCAAACAAACACACACACACACACACACACACACGGTCTGGCGTGGTAACGCTGCTTTTCCGGCCTTCTGGCATTCCTACAGGCAGCTGGTTCTGTGAGATGCCTTATTTCTCTTACCGGTTACCAACACAATAAGTGCAGTCAAAAATGAGGTCATAACCGTGGTATATAGACTCGTAACACGGCATGTCAATGCTCCCCATGGCTGGTATGACAACCATAACGGTAGAGGCCCTGTGCAGCAAGAATGCTATCTGACTAGCTTATAACCGCCTCGGCTTACTCACCGCTACGCTTCTCTTGGTTTTCTCGAAGCTGACTTTGCGTTCCATTAGTTTCTGTGCGTTTTCCTTGACAAACGTCAGGTTGTTGAGCTCATCCATGATGCTGCTTTGGACTTCACAGATGTTGGACAAAGGTGCCTGGACAAAACAAATAACACTTGTTACGAATCAAGCTAGGTCAGCCTCGATCAACCTAATAACTTAATGTTCAGCTTCTGTTTTGTTAGTCATATGCACAGAATACACAGAGCACCGCCATTTCTTTAACTCGCAGGCTCTGCCTTGCCAGTGCTAGAAAATAATAACAACAACTGAAACAAGTGCCACTACTAAAAACAGAGTATTTGTGCAAATATCAACAATATTTATGCATATTCATGAGCGTGTTTGTTCATGAGTGTGTTTGAATAAAGCAGGGGGCTGAGGACACCGCTGGGGGTCCCCAGTGTAAAGAGTCAGTAAGGAGGAAGAGTTGTTGCCAGTCATCACAGACTGAGGGCCTGTCCATCAGAAAGTCCAGTATTCAATTGCGCATTATGCCCTATAGAACCAATGATCGGAGCTTGGTAGGTTTTTGAGGAAACAGCAGAGTTGAATGCTAAACTATCGCACAGAACTAGAATTCACATTGTTCTTCCTCTTCTCTTGGTCTCTTGCGGTTGCGGTCACGCACCAAGGGTTTCCCTGATTAGCTCCGCATTGTCCACAGTACTTCCATGCACAGTACCTCCACGTATGTTCGACGCGAAAAAACTCATCGGACAATTCGGTAAACACTGTAAGACAGAAGCGCGCTTAGAAATTAGAAACCCGCTCACCGGAAGCTGCTGCATAGATGGCGCGTGGTGGCGGGCCGTCTCCATCAGTCCTTTGAAAAGCGTCACCAGGCAGACGACACAGTTGGACAGGATGGTGCGGGCGGCCATGTTGAACCTCTGCAGCTCCTCCACCAGTTGAGCATTCAGGGCCTCATAGTCCCGCCGGGCCGCTATCTGACCATTTGGTACCGTTCCAAATGTCATGTTAACATTGAATACAGTTGCTACGCTAAAAACTAGAATTGCTATTTGCGTCGTAACTATCAGGAATGTGTATTTAAATTGATAACTAACAACTGAAATTGGTAACGGGTGACGGTGAAGGGTGACCTTGTCGATCTCACCTGGTCCTCGGATACCGGCGACGGAGAGGAAGAGGAGACGGGAGACGCGGAGGAGGAGGAAGGTGACCGCTCCAGTCGGCTGCAGTAGTCCAGTAGTTTGTCGTAGCGCTTCTGGATGAGTTTCTGCGGGGCGGCGAACATACCCTGCAGGGATGAGAGCGGGGCCAGGACCAGACACTCCAACATTTCTTTCTGGATGGGGTCGGAGGGAAGCCGTGGTAAAGAATGTTGTTGCAAAACTTTTTGAGATTTGAGTTTCTTTTCAACAAAAAAATTAATTCTACAAACGGGTCTGATGCGAAAAGTTCTGCCGCGTTAGTTTGGAAACATCCTCTGTAAATGTTTTTCCTAATTATGTGACGATGGTGTGTCAATTTCAAAAGGAAAATAGTTCTGTGTTCTCCACCCAGACTGTAGGTCCATTGCTTTTTCAGAGGCTAGTTTCCAGTGTACTGTATAAGTTGTGTGAAGCTATTAGAGCTAGCAATTAGTGCTAAAGTCTGAATTGCCCCTCTGCCTGGCCCCTCATCCTTCACTGAATGCATAAAGCAATACAAGGAACTCTATTCAAAGCTCTTGTTTTTCAGAATGAGCAACACTGCCATCCCCACAGAACAAAGGGCAGGCAGAGGGCAGAACAGCGAGAGGGAGAGAAGACAGTAAGAAGCAGAGAGAGAGAGGAGAGGGCTGTATCAGAGCGGTAGGGGGACAGACAGAAGGTTTCACCAGGCAGGAGTGGAAGCAGGAAGGTTGGGGGGGGGGGTGGCACAGCAGCAAGGGCAGTGGGCCCCACAAGTAAACACCCTCTACGGAAGAAAGAATCGAGAGGCTGATTCTTGAGTGGAAGCGCCGCCATCTTGATAGCGATGGAAGAAAGTGAAACATTAAGTTGCCAAAGACAACATTTACAGGTCCTCGACAGAACACGGTTCCCATTTCCTGGGAAAACGGGTGTCCAAGAATACACCCAGACTTACAAAGTGCTGGTATGGGTCGTTGCCATTCTTCATATGCTGAGTGCCGTTGGTTTCTATTTTGTCTGGTGCCTTGATGATGTCGTCCAGGTCGGTGACATGGTGGATCGCAATACCGACCATCTCCTAGACAGTGTGTTAAAGTCACAGAACCTGTTGTAGTATTCCTGTATTGACATAAACATTCCTCGCACGAACAGAAAGCTTGTCTACACACCTCTATATGGCACTTCATTGATTGTGATTGGGAAATTTCGAAATTTTCAATCTGGCGATCGATCAATCAATCCGTCTATCAATCAGTCTTCAATCAGACTGTCAATAGATTGATGGTACATTACCTGTGTGTGCATGAGGTAATTATGAACGTTCTTGACTAGTTGTCGAACGGCTTTCTCCAGACTCCTGAACAACTTCTCTGCCTTGTCAAACACCTCATCTCTCACCTAAAGGACAGAGGGAGGAAGGGGAGAAAGAAGGAAAGAAAGACAGGGGAACACCATTAAACCTTTACATGGTTTACTCAGTGATTCAGCTAATATTGACTTTTTCTATCTCCTTCAACTAGTACTGACCTTTAACAATGGTTATTCTACTGACAACCTCAGGACAAACATTTGAATACACAAATGCCCCAAAGTTGTGGTGTTGTCATTACATACATTCATGATGAAATCACATATTATGGTAGAAGCATATCAGTCCACCAGGCAGTCAAGATGCCTACCTGTGGTTCCACGCCTGTTAGGATCTTGATGTAGCCTGTCAGCCTGTCCGATTTTTTCCTGAGAGAGTGAATGCTCAATTTGTTCAGTTTGTCCATCAGTGTCCCCCCCTCGTCCTCTGTCTTCTTGTACTTCATTACTACAAAACAGAGGGGATACATATTGGTTAAAGAGATGACATATTACACACCGGTTATAGAGATGACCTATTGCACACCGGTTATAGAGATGACATATTACACATCGGTTATAGAGATGACATTACATGCTGGTTATAGAGATGACATATTACACACCGGATATAGAGATGACATATTACACACCGGATATGGGGAGAGGGGCCCCCAAATTAAATTTTGCTTAGGGCCCCCAAAAGGCTAGAGCCGGCACTGCGCAATGGTTATAGAGAAGACCAAGCTTGATCCTCACAAGGATTATACATTTAGTAATGAAATGTATAGAAGGCCCCTGACTTCTCATTAATTACTATTGCGGTGTATTTTGATCTGTACCAATGTCCTTCCTCCTCCTGAACTCGTTGATGTTGACATTAACGACCTTGACGGCGTTCAGGGCCTCCTGGAGGGGCAGGTGGTCGGGGTGGTCATCGGGCGTGCTCTGCCACAGCTCCCCGAGGAGCAGAGGGTACTTCATGACCCGCTGGACTGGCTTGATGAGCAGGGACCCCATGTCCAAGAGGTTGGGTTTACCCCTGAAGACCGCCACAGGGTAGTCAGATTAGACGCCATTACACCGTTAGTAATAACACAAAAACAACACACGGGATTAGTTTGTCCACAACGCTATACATTTAATAACATTATACTTTGTTATCCTTAATTATTAATTTAAGTGAGTGAAACTATATATTGGTAGGAGCCACATATGTCACACTGTAAACTATTGTAAAATATAGCCAAAGGAACGTTGATCAAATGTATTGTACTCACTCCTGGTCATAAATCTGCCTGCAAGGGGACACAAAGTCATTGGTTTAATAAAACTCATGACCTCCATAAGCATAAAAGCCTCATTCAGAGGAAATACTTAGTTGATGAATAGAGGGGAAGTAACTTGCGACAACTCACTTCAGCGATAATACACAGGCGACAAAATGTTTCTTTGTCTCTTCCTCTTTCTCGTAGGACTTGAGCAAAGAGTTTGCATCATCGTGGTGATAGCAGTATATTTTATAGACCTCCTCCAGCGCTGATTTGCAGTGAATGAACACTTCCCCTATAACGGAAAACTGAAATATGACACCCTATACTGTACCTGAGAACCCAGCTACAACCACCAGTTAAACAAAGTTTGGTCTAGCTAGTACTGTATATTCCATCAAGACCCACAATCATCACATTGTGTTACTAGATTTGTGGTGGTGTGGGGCCATTAAACTGTATTGCTTCCCTGCAAACAGGTTGCTAGTAGATCATAAAAAGGTGAAGTCACACTGAGGTCAGTCTAAGGTTAGGGGTTACCTACCTATGACCTGTGCTTCTGGGTCAGGCTCAGCGATGGCCTTTTGGAGCCCGTGGAGTAGCGTAGCCGATACCTCACACACCATCTCCATGTTGGTGAACAGACGATCAACATCCACCACCTTAAGAGTAGAGCACGGCTTAAACACTTACGACATGTCCGGTCGTGGATTTTGCCTACAAAAGCAGATGACCTCATGCACTGACATAGATCACTGTGAGGCAGTCTCCCTGCTTCCTGGTTTCTGTATTATGGGATAGGTTTCACTGTAGTTTGCCGCTAGTGTACAATAGCTAGAAACATTTTGGGAAATAAGATGAATGACTTGGATGAAGTATTTCTCCAGGGGCATGAAAATAGTCTAGATAACGCATCTTATAAAGCAAAAAAATGTATTTGAGCTATCACTGAATTTACTGTAAGAGGAAACATGACAAGGTATTTTGGCTTGCAAAAATATTACATTTTTCATTGTGTTACATAATATCATATCTCCTACTCTGTATACCATTAAGTACCTGTCTTTCCCTGAGGGGCTGGACCACCTCTTGTATGCAGAGCTCCAGGTCAGTGAGGAAGTCCTTCTCCGTCTGCACCAGCTCCTGTATGACCTTTGACCTCCGGCTCATCTTCCTCTGGCGGACCTCCTCTGGGTCGAGGGCCGGGGAGGCCAGTATTGACGACAGGTGGCATGGGGGGCCCATTTTATCTTGGAAGGGCACATTGATGAGTTTAGGATGTGTGTTTTCCTCTAGTCAGAAAATAATCTGTCTGAAGTGCTGCAGTATACAGTACACATGACATAACACAACAGAAATGTTTCTACGCATCGGTTTACATGTGAGATCTATGTACATTGCACACATTCCCAGGCCAGGTACAGAAAAAGCACAACAGCCCAAAGTGTAAAGGGTGTTAGGCTGCTTAGCTTCCACTGCTGTCGGATTGGATGACACTGGGCTTGGACCTAAGGTCCTGTTCTTCACTACTACAGTAACAGCCCTTCCTCAAAGGTCAAAATCAGGCTGATGAGGGTCGCAAAACAGAAAGCTCACAGGTTTACACAAGCTCCCACCGCCATGACCTGAGTCACATCTCCCAACACCACAACCTGAGCCACAGCTCCTAACACCATTACATGGGTCTCAGCTCCCAAGCCTCCGCCAGTGTTTCACGCTGATCAACTGGTTCTGATTGAGTGCCAGCCAGCCGGCATTGGCATGACAATCAGGTTCCTCTACTGTTTTTATCTTCCTGCTCCTTGTAATCAGTCCGTAGCCGCTGCTTTGCATGGGGACGAGAAGCGAAGCGCGTGTGTGTGTGTGTGTAAGGAGGAGCGAAATGTGTGTTCAGGGAAGAGAGATGTTTCCACGCATGCTGTCTAATCACCTGAACACACCACTTGTTCCTCTCAAGAGAGAGAGGGTGTGAGACAGACAGGGTATGTGATAGAGAAGCAGAGACGGGGGAGACAGAGAGACAGACAGGGTATGTGATAGAGAAGCAGAGACGGGGGAGACAGAGAGACAGACAGGGTATGCGATAGAGAAGCAGAGACAGGGAGAGGCATGAGGTCAATGTCAGGTCATAGGACTAATCGTATGTAACGCCATGGAGTATGTTGGCATGACATCTGTTCCGTCCGTGGTGCGACACACCAGACACACACACACATGTACATCGCGCCTGTTGTTACATACTCCACCCAACCCCAAACACATCCCCGGTACACATTAGGCAGTCAGCATGACATCGCACGCACTAATATATGCATACAGCGCCTTTCGTCCCCATCGCCTCACAGAAAATCCTAGTTCTTCAATGTCAACACGCACCTGGCATTTACCTGCCCTCGACTGACAACGGCCCCATTACTCAAGCCATCTACATCACTTCCAGACGAGGCGGAAAGACAGACGGCGACCCCCACTGACGGAGCTGTTGTTGTGGGGACAGAATGGTCAACGAAGCCATGGAACGTGCTGGGGACATCGTATGATTTGAGTGTGACTTTCACCTGAGCCCCTTCAAAGTAGGATTTACATGCAACTTGAGATCTTCAGATCCAGGACTAAGCATGATGGTTGCTGCCAGTAACTAAACATAACGGCTAACATGCAATACAGAAATTTTAAACTCGTCAGTGTAGCCAATCAATGAACCCTGAAGTGTCTACAGACTTAACTTCGTGTACCATTTTGTCAAAGACAGGGTGAAATAAGGATATGGAGTTGTGACGTCCTTTGAGAATAGACAAAACCCTTGTGGACATCTTTAAAGCCCATCAAACGTAAAACTGGCCATCAAAACAGTACCAAAACGTTTGACTTACGACGGCTATTTAGCTGAAAACCTCCACCTGTGTGAAAACCGGCCTTTAGGGCAGAGATTTAGTGGCTGCGCCGGGGACATCGAAGCCTACTTTCCAGCAGAACCCAAACACATTTCATTTATAAAACCGAACCATAGAGGACCAGCATATTGTCTGTGAGCGTGAGCACATATAAAAAATATGACAAAACCGTGGCTTAGTGATTAACAGAGTCAAACGGTATGGGATTTGTCCTATCCAGCACCTTTAACTGGCTGCATTATGTTGGTCTGAGTTCACATGAAAGTGGATACGCCTGGTCACTGAAAGCAATCTAATGGACGGAAGGCCCCACAACACAAGGACCCAGAAGGATCACATATCGTCACAAGGAAACACAAAACTCTAGAGCCCCCCCGATCTGACCCATAAAGGACACAATGGGGTAGTAAAAAAGCGATTTAGGAAATAGAGGAGGTACCCTCTTGGAATGGAATTTAGGAAGATGCTATTAGCCATGCTAATAAGCTAAAAAGTATTTATACAACTGGCTTGCATGTACAGCTGAGCATGGCTATAGGAAACCTATGAGAAGTTGGCCATCAGTGCTCACAGATCTCTCCAACCACACTGTATTGGAAAGCCGGTAGCTCAGCAAGCAAACAAATGGGGCTTTGCCTGTCCGAAAAGGGGGTTAGGAATCTAAGGGTTGCTTGGGTCAAATCCTAGATGCCTTTTTATCTGCGATTACACCCTTAAGCATCACACTGTACCCCACACAACAAGCAATGACACAGTGTGGAGCAGTAGTGGCTCTAGCTTGAATGGCTCCCTGGGTGACCCCCCCCTTCAGCGCCCCGCCATAAAAATAAATACAAAAATAAGACTCATAAATATCAAAAAGTAACAAAGATAATAGAAACAAATTGTACTGCAGTGGATATAAAAAATCTACACACCCCTGTTAAAATGCCAGGTTCTTGTAATGTAAAAGAATGAGACAAAGATAAATCATGTCAGAACTTTTTCCACCTTTAATGTGACCCATAACACA